>QMIH01002220.1:12880-65836 GCA_003987875.1 Clarias batrachus
CTACCATATATGCCCACGGCAAGTACATCAGCCAGTCTAGCCAGTACCATGACAAGTGCTTAGTATTGCCCACATTGTTTTTTCTTTTTTTTGCTTTCATTTTAAGAAATATAATGGCACAGAAAAAAAAAGTTTGTTGTTTTTTTTTTTTTTTTGCCTAATACTAAGATCCACAATGACCAGCTGATTTTTTTATTGTTTTTGCACAAAAGCACATATAATTAAAAGAGGGGGTCCTAACTTTTGAACATTAATGTATTTAAGCATTTTTCCATATGGCAATGATGGTTGAGTTTCTGACATATTTTTTAGGTAACAAAGATTCCTTGCATAATTGAATATTCATTAAGAGCAATCATAAAAGCTGCGAATGCCAGTTGTCCAGTCCTCTGTAAGCACATGCTGAAACCTGATAGATCAGAATGCATGTAATCTTGTGTGCTTTATGGCTTTGTATGCAACTGAATGTTGATGGCTTGACATTACAAACCAGATAACCACCCACACAAATGCAACTGCATTATAGCACATAGCATTTGTTGCTATGTTGCTATGTAAATTGTTAATAAGTCACTAAAATAAGAACCACTGTAGTTGAGTTGTAGCAGGAAAGTGTAATGGGGGAATTCCAGAGCTGATCAGTGCCACAACTTGGGCTGGGTTTTTCCTGCTACATCCCACAATTTAGATTGTAAACACATGGCAGAAGATCGTACGGCTCTTTGTCTGTCCAAACATTTAATGCTGTGGGGGCAAAAATCACTGCTTATTGGGATGATAGAGTTACCCAGCCTCTCCCTTGATGAGTAATTCTTCAGTGATTTCAAGATTAAAATAAACGTGTTTGTACATAATTGTGAGTTGTAAACTTTTTTAATATATTTTTTCAATTGCATACCATTTTAGACAAAAAGGTAAATATGGTGGAGCTCTGTGTGTGTGTGTGTGTGTGTGTGTGTGTGTGTGCGTGCGTGCGTGTGTGTGTGTGTGTGTGTGTTTGTGCGTGTGTGTGTGTGCGTGTGCGTATGTTTGCTATGTGTATTCTTTCTGCAAATCCTTTATGAATAATCTTCTTTAGTTAAAGCACACATTATGTGACTGTGAGGTGATCACTAGTAAAAATATTTGCCATACTGCAGTATGTAGATAATAAATCTCATCTCATGGCTCTTGGTTGACAGTTTTGGTACATGTCCTCTTGCTGAAACAGCATGGGCAACCTTTGAACCTATCTATTAATGGAAACTTTTAAAGCTTTCACTGTAACTGTTTTCTTTTTCCTTTCCTTTCTTTTCTTCATTCTGAAGTCACTGAGGCTCAGTTCCAACATGGGAAAGAGTGATATGTTTACAAGTAAAGCATCTTTAACATATGCATTTTGAGCAAACACTTGTAGTTATTAGTTTATTTTGTAGCAAATTTATAATTACTCATCCAATTTTATGAAAGTAATCTATTGTCTGATACTGTCATTTGCTTGTCAAGTGTTTATTTCCAAAAGGATGCAAAAAGATAAATAAAATGCAATAGTCATTTTAGGCTTGAAATTATTATCTATGTTTAGAAATAGGGTTAAATATTATATTTATTTACATTTTTATTTACAATATTTTAAAATGAGAAATAATTTATTAAATACTTAAATAGTTTCCTTTATTTTACATATTTTCACTTGCTATATGATTCCAGTCTTCAAAAAGTGAAAAATGACAACAAAAGGAGCGATTTAGAGATAGCAGATTTATTTCTTAGGACTTATTTCTTAGGTATAAAAATGGTATATCTCTTTCTCTGTCTTTGTCTTTGTCTTTGTCTCTTTCTCTCTCTCTCACACACACACACACACACACACACACACGCACACACACACACATGCACACACACACACACACACACACACACACACACACACACACTATCTACTGTATATATTTATCTATACCCATAAAATCATAATATGTGATGACATGAATATATGATTTATATACCCATAGCCACTTCATATGCTATGACCAAATTGTGAGTTATAAATTGCTTGGAGAGGAAAACAAAACACATACATTATAAATGCAAGCAACAACAACTGGTCTGAATGCATTCAACATCTTTCTCGACCATCTTGTGCATTTTTGGATAGCATTGTTTCTCATGGCCCAACTAATTCTAATCCTCTTTTATTGATCTTTAACAGACAACTGTGATACAGGATTTTCATGCAGTCACTGCTTCGATTATTCATCAATCATATTAATCTCTAGGGTCATACACAGCTTGTTGTTTGGCGTAAAATTGATAAAATTACATGTGAATGTATTTTCTTTTAAAGACACAATTTAAGAGAATGACTCTCCATATTGTTTACAGTACATTTGTGGTTCTCTATAGGGGTGTCTGTATTTAAAATGTATTTAAGCATTTATCATTTACATTTATGACCTGCATAGGACCTGTGCACAAACATTACAATGACCTATTTTACTGTGCGTATTAGAATTTAAAATTTTATGCATAAGAAAAATCTTTAGAGCCCTTTATGCATGGTGATGATAGATGAGGTCCCTGGACTGCTGTGAAAGTCCACATTTTTGGGCTCATAAATTCTTTGATGTATGATGTCATCTGCCCGTGCCAATAGTTATGCTTCTTGTGACATCGGGCTTACATTTTTTCAGTTCTATTTGGGAACTGTAAATGTCATTAGGTTTCATTTATTACTTACAGAGCTGGCTCAAATACTGGAACATGATCTTTTTTAGGTTATATTCAGCATGTAACTGTTCTGGATAGCTTCTTATAGCTCATGGGTGATCTGAGGCAATCTACTCAATTGTATTGGTTTGTTTTAACAGGAAAATATTATGATTTCCATGGATTTAGATGATAATTAAAATGGAGTCAAACAGTTTAGACTCATGAATTTATGAACCCGGGAAGCACGGTGGCATATTATCTTGCTTTGCGTTGCAAGACAATACAGCATTTTGTGTTGTAAGTTCTATGACAGTATTAAGATGTCTTGTATAACAGTACCAATTACATATTATATGCTAATTACTGCTGAAATATTATGTCCATTATGATACTTGTGAATGGAAGCAAAGCATGAAATAATAAGACGCCTGGAATTTTGACCTCATGTATAAGTTAGCTTAATCCCAGTGCTCTATAAACCAGGGTACATAAATGTGTTTGGCACTGGGGTGTTAACAGTGGATCGTTTGCGTGTTGGGTTGCAGGGTGGGTCCTCCATGGATCAGACTTGTTTGTTCAGTGCATTCCATTGAGGCTTGTTAGGGCCCAAGCACTATGAGGTGCGCAGGACCCTCTAGTTTTCCTAAGGATTTTTTTTCCCACCCTTTTGTACTTTTCGGGGGTCTTAACATGCTCAAAAACTTAAACTTGGCAAACGGGTTGGAATCTGCTGCCATCAGGATGCCTGAGAGTCTCGTGGCCCGGGGCCCCCAGGGGCCCCCACACGAGATTTTGCTGCATAGCTCATACACACTTTCATGTAGGCACACTAAACTCGGTACACATTTAGAGCTCATCGGTCCGAACAGCTTTCGCACTGCATGCCCTGGGCTCAACTTAACAGGAGTTCGGTTATTTTGGTTCATTTGCAAAAACACACCTGATGGATTTTGATATACTCCTCCTAGGGAATTTATACGATCACCACCAAACCGGGCCGAAGATATCTAAAGATATTGAGGATGCAAAATTGTGGAGGGATTTTCGATATTTCAAACGGGCCAGCAGTGATAATGTCCTAAACTTACACCCGAAAAATGATTAATAACTTTCTGTGTGGCATTATATTGAGTGACACCGTCTGTGACATCACGTTCAGTGACATCACATTGAGGAACATCATTGTGTGAGGCTTATTTTCCAGCATCTGCGGCCTATTGTACACACATAAACATAACAAATGTTAACGCACGCACACACACACACACACACACACACACTAACGCACTCAACAAATATTTAGGGCCCAAACTGACATTAGACCTGTATAGTGTGTGACGTGTGCAGGTTGTGCGGTGCATTTGAGTGGCAGTGGCTTTTTCAAGGTCTTAACACGCTCAAATAACACAGGTTGTGCGGTGCGCCCGGGGTGGTGATGGCACAGGATGCTTGGGCCCTTCATCGTTGCTTGCAACTATATTTTGTATTGAGATCTATGGAATTTTGAGGCAGTATCAACCTTAACAACCTTGAACCCTTTACAGTAACTGCTACAGTGTTCAGATACCTTTCTACAAAAAATCACATGAGTGATGTTTAAAAGGTTTGATTAAGAAATGGACAATTGAGCTACATTCCAGCAATTGTAGGAAGGAAATTAATCCAATAAAATTAAATGATTGGTCAGATGGTGTGTATTATTTGTGTACAACAGCACCATGATGCTGGCGAGGAAATGACTGTTTATTGAAGTTATAATATATATAATGCTATATTGCCTCTCCCTCAAACATTCTTCTATGCTCCCATATTCCTGTAATTAGATATTAATTATATTGTAAATATATTGCAATATATATTCCACATCAAGCAGGACCTGTCTTGGTCCTGTCACATCAACACCGTGGTGAAGAAGGCCCGACAGCGTCTCTACCACCTCAGRCGCYTGAGAGACTTYAGACTGCCCTCYAAGGTGCTCAGGAACTTCTACTCCTGCACCATAGAGAGCATCCTGACGGGAAACATCACGACCTGGTTGGGGAACAGCACCATGCAGGACAGACGAGCTCTACAGAGGGTGGTGAGATCAGCTGAGCGTATCATCCACACCGAGCTCCCTGACCTGCACTCGACCTACAGCAAGGGATGCTGGACCAAGGCCAGGAAGATCATGAAGGACCTCAGCCATCCCAGCAATGGACTGTTCTCTCTGTTGAGGTCAGGAAAGCGATTCCGCTCCCTGAAGACCAACACAGAGAGACTGAAGAGGAGCTTCTACCCGCAGGCGATACGGTCTCTCAATCAGCACACCATACAGTACTGACTGACTCAGACTCACTTGACACACCCACACTTCTTGCACTCTCTCTGGACTCTTGGGACAATCTTGCACACCCTTCACACCACATCGCAATTTACTCTATAGCACATGTCACTTTAAGCACAAAATCACTTTAAAGCATTCTTGCACACCCCCTGGATGGACATCTCTATTTATATTCATTTTCCGTACTGTTCACCTAGTTTCACCTAGACTTTAATAGTACCACTTATGTATATTTTTTTATATATTACTATTTTATGCTTAGGTGAATCTACCTCTACATTCTTGTTATATCTTTTGTGTAAATACTCTTAAAATATAGTTTTCTATTCTAAGGTCACGGGCAGTCGCCTAAGCATTTCACTACATATCGTACTGTGTATGAATGTGTGTGTGACAAATAAAATTTGAATTTGAATTTGAATTTGATATTGTTACTTTCCCATGATGCACCTGGGCCACATAAGGAATAGAATCTTTAAATGCAATTTTGTCTCTTTTTACTTTTGGGACGTTAAAATGCTGGATCTCAGATTGTGAATGGGAAAACGAAAAACCATGTGCTTGTTTCTGCAAAACCTTACAATCCATTTTCTGCTGTGTCATATCAACATGTGCATGAGGAATACAAGAAAAATAACAAATACTGTAAGTGGGTCTCGCACAAATGACCACCCACATAGAGACCATTCTTTCCCACATATACCCTTTCTCTTTCACTGAGACACACCATTTTGCCATTTGATGAGAATCTACTGCAAGCAAACATCTAAGAGATTTTTGGTAATGTGTCATGTGACATGCCCTGATCACTGAGACGGACTGAAGATGACTGGTTTGTTTTCCACATATCTAGAGAGAAAGTAGTGACGTTCAACTTGTTTCACAACCACAAGCTTGTTCTTCTGACGTCGGAAAAACTTCAGGGCTCTTTTTTAGGATACTCGTGAACAGTTAAAGTAGCTGTGATGTTATTTAAGTTGTTGTGCAGCTATTTGTGAAGCCCTGAATACCAGTCTGAGCTGAGTCACAGTGCCAGTGGTTGTGGTGGAGTTCCTCTGTGCTAACTAAGGCGACAGATAGCCTTTATCTTCTGATTCGTCATCCACCACGACAGCCGTAACCGGCCTGGGGAAATACGTCAGTGCAAGGTTTGCTCTGTCAACTCAATTTTCATTTCAACATTCCATAGTTTAGTTTTCTATTCACAGAGATGTGCTCTAAAAACAGCATCGAGCAAACGAAAGCTTTCCAAACTTACTTCTGATTTTATGAGGAGCGTAACCATGAATGAGTCCCTGCACACTGTGTTTATAAAGCAATACTGGCAGACCAAACCATAAGTCTTATTTCCTGACATGGAGGCATGTTATGACCTCTGTCATTTTGGTCTGCGGTGGAGAACCTTGTGGCCAGTCTCAGTCCTCTCCTTCTTACTCTCTGTAATTCATCATTTACGGCGGGTGGCAGATCGGAAGTAAAGCTTCAGTGCTTGTTTCAAATTCAGAAAAAAACATCCTGCTGAAAAGAAAGAAGAGAGGATATTACAAATGTGTTACCAAAGGTTTTTTTTTTTTTTTTTTTTTTTTTGTGGTCAGCGCTTGTGTGTAGGATGGAGAGTCAAAAGTCTATGAGCTTCTAAAAATATGACCACTGAGTTTGCATTTGAGAATGCATACATGTAATAATTAATGCTGTGTGAGAAATGAATATACTAGATGCTACAAAAAACTAAATCATTATATAGCCAACATTTGCATCTAAATATTATTATGTTTTGCATTCATTATTGGCTTGGTTTAAGATTCAATGTCTGGGAACATTTTAGAAAAATCATTAGCAACTGATCAGCCATGACATTAACACCACTGCCTGGTGACTTGAATTACATTGATTATTAGTTATAAGCTAGTAAACTGGTGACAGTATCATGGACACCCAATGATCATCTATACCTGTGGGGACCAAAGGCTGTCCGGTCTGATCCCACAGAAAACCCAATGTACTGTAGCACAAATTGCTGCCAAAGGGGAACCAAATCTCACAGGTCGCCTTTAGTCCAGCTACTCTTTCAGCCCTGAAGTAGCCAGAAAAACAATTTATAAATCTTTTACAATTAGCTGAATACAGTATATGTATTGTAGCTTTTTTGATGTGATCCCTATGATATTTGCATTTGGCTTATAGAAATGTTTCTTCTTTTGGAAGTAATGTCCCAAACAGAATCGTAAACAATTTTGATGAAGGAGTTAGATTGCATTTTTTTCCCATTTACTGTAAAAAGCAAAATACAGTTTAAAAATAGTAAAAAAAAAAAAAAAAAATACAGATATGTTATTGTTGTACTGCATATAAGAGTCAAATTTAATCTTTTGAATTGATATCTAATGGAATAAGAGAATTCAATTCAATTTAATTATATTACACAAAATTACATAAAATTTAATTAAATTCTATTGTAACTAGATGCTAAACAGACCAATAATATGCTGCATTTACAGAACATGTTAATGAGTGTAATTCATCATTTACCTAAAGTTCTCAATTTGAGCAATGTCTCCAATGAGCCTCCTGTCTCCTCCAATCTTCTCTATTCCATAATTAACTCTTTGGGTTGAGTAATGTTTAGGGTTCATCCTATTAATAAAATATCGTTATACCCACTTATTTATGTATTTAATAGAAGTTTCTCTGGTGTTGTAGGTATTGTGCTGATATCTCAGAAATTGGACAGAAAAGTACTCATCCATTTACCTAGTGATAGATAGTAACGTAATCTTCTTTAAATGAGGTGAATGGCGATGCAGCAGAGGTAATGCACTGTGCTTACTTCAGTCTTTCCATACTCATTCATCAAGCTGCTTTGACTCTCCTCTATTTCACACCAGGATATCCTGGCTACTTTTCAGGAAGGTTTGAAACTCTGCTCTTGTTTTTCCTGTTATGATTACATTTGGAGACAAATGAAATTATGAAAGTACATTAGATGACTATTTCCATTTATAGCATTTATGTCCATGTGGCATGATGTTTCTAATTTGAAACATGTTTTCCTTTTAAAAGTGTGTGTGTGTGTGTGTGTGTGTTTTCCTTTTAAGTGTGTGTGTGTGTGTGTGTGTGTGTGTGTGTGCGTGTGTGTGTGTGTGTGTGTGTTTTCCTTTTAAGTGTGTGTGTGTGTGTGTGTGTGTGTGTGTGCGTGTGTGTGTGTGTGTGTGTGTGTGTTTTTTCCTTTTAAGTGTGTGTGTGTGTGTGTGTTCGGGGGCGTGGTATTTGTAAGCTCTTGAGTTTTATTATGTATATAAAACTGTTACATAAATTCTTGTATTTTAGGAATAAATGAGTGTGTAGATGCCAATAGTCCCAAAATATACCACCCCACTTCTGAATACTGTATTAACACTGATTGTGTCTAAACTAGGGCTGTCAGCATTAACACATTAATGTTTGTGACTCACTAAAATTCATCTGACGGGACAAATGTTAGAACTGGAGTTTGTAAAAGCATGAATAGGAAAAGATGCATTCTGAATACAGTTCTAGAACCAGTTCTCCAATTCTAACCAATTCTAAAATGTTCTTAGAACAACTTCCTGTCCTAGAATTTGTCCAATCAGATGCATCACAATAAGAAAGTTCGGACCAAGCACTGATCCATTACACACTTTCATCTACCCTATTGAGCAAACATATTTATGAAAGGGGTTCTGTAATTCATGAAACCCAAAGTCCTGTTTTACTGGGGGTTTTGTTTGCTTTAGTAAACCAGATTTGTCTATATAATTCAACAGAAATTGAAAACAACACTCACATTCATGGTTCTGCTATTTGGCTTTGAACTAATCCTCTTTTGTGTGATTGTTTTGACTATAATTACAGTCTCACTACTGACTATAATACTGTAATTTGTATATTGGCTCAACACACTAAAATTGTATTCTGTCTAACCAAAGCTAGGCGTCATTTTCCCTAATTACAACAGGAAATGATTCTCATAAAGTCAAACAAGTGTACTAGTGTACACACTTTATTCAGACTTGTGAATGTGTTCCAAGACATATCTGGATTAAGGCATGGACCACATGAAAGCGAGCATTTTACTCACACAACTTTAATTAAAGCACAGCCTTAGGTTCTGTTGTCTACAATCTCTCTCTCTTACTCACTCTCTCTCTCTTACATACAGTATACACACACACACACACACACACACACACACACACACACACACACACACACACACAATATTTACCAGAGGAAATTTCTGCAGTGTATTAAACCTGAAGATGTACAGTACGGTCTGTACAGGGTTCCTCAAAGAACCATCGAGCCAATTAAATGCCAGAAAACTCAGAGATGCTCCAGAACCTAAAAGTGATTCGTATTTAGCTTGATTCAGATCCACCATGTGTGTATTCAGGAAAAGAAGGAACACATAGAAAGAGAGCGAGAGAGAGAGAGAGAACACATAATGAAACCAGAAGTGTGAAGTCATGGATCCACAAGAGACACCACAGAATTAGAAGGAATCACTGTGTTTGGGGAATAAAAAACCTCCACAACGACAGCCAAAGGATATAAGACTGGCGCTGAGTTCTTACGTAAGGTGATCTAAGACAACAGACAAGCCTTCATAAGTAATGATACGTTAATAGATTAAAATAAATGTGAAGCCTAATTTCAAGCAAGCACTGAAAAAAAAGATATCATAAGCAAATATAGTATTGAATGTAGACAAATTCAACCAACATTTTTATGAGGGCATATAAGTCAAACCAGGAACCAGAAAGTTCTTGGGAATGAAGGCATAAAAATGATTTACATTTGCAGAAAGTTTCAATCATAGTATGGTGATGAGACTCTTAGCTTGTGCAAACATTTTGAAGAAGGCTGTAGGTCCATGAATGATGAGCCTGGCTTAGGTAGCTCGGAGCACCCTGCAGTCGTTCTTGTGAACATTCAGCGAGTGGAACATTCTCAGGAAAAAACAACCTGGTTTAATCACCAAAGGCGCTCTGTTTTTGTATCACAGTGCATGACCTCAATGCATCACTTGCACATTAGAGAAACTCAGCTGGCAGTTCCTGCCATATTCCCCATACAGTCCTGAGATTTGCACATGTTTAGCCAATAAAAGGAGTTCTTGGGAGGCCAGTCAGATCGTGGCTCCTGCATACTGAGAAAAGTCAAGAAGTTCCAGTTGTAGTTTGCAAGTATAAGTAGGCGTGTACTAGGAATTAGTCTCTACTAAGAATAAGTCTTGCAGATTTGTGTAAAAACATAAATGATTTGTGTAATAATGTGTCTCAGATTAGATATCATTCTTCTATCATACCATCATATAATTCTCCTTTTAAATAATGAACTTTATTTCATTTCATCCTGTGTGGTCCATAAATGTATAACTGGAAAAAAAAAAGATTGACCTCAGATTTAACACACATTACAAATGAAGCCCATTTGAAAACAGAAGCCTGAACCATCTTTCTTCCCAACGTTGCTATTAAACACTCACCACAAGGAGCTTAGTGCATTTAATTCTGAGCTCTAGCATTCTAAATGATATGTGGGGAATGACTGGTAAAGGTTTAGAGCTTGCAGAAGTCTGCCAGTTTTCCTCTTTCTCTATAAGGGGTCTCTCCCCCCAACTGAGCCCATGCACAAGCTGTGATTGGGAAAGTCGGAGAAGGACTGCAGGGAAGTGTGTACTGTACATCGATTTAGAAAAAAAAAACATTTCTCTCCATACACTCCACACTTCATGTCCTGCTGAGCTAGGTTCGAAAATATGGAACATATTAAATCTGTGCACTCCTAGGGCTGCCCACCTTACATACAATTTGTCTCTGTTTGAAGGTATATGTTGGGAAAGGTTTCTCACTAGAAGTAAGCTGGTTCAAAAAGATTAACAACGTTTACTTAGATAATGTAACAATGACTAAACTATCACATTGAATTTTAAATATTCTCTGCTCATGTATCAGACAATCAGTGGTATTTTGCTGGGGAAAAAAAACTATTATATCCAATATTTATTTTTTTTAAAAATCTTCTGTGGATGAGAAATTATTTATCTTGTTGCTTGAATAGAGTTCTGCCTTCTCCAGCCCAGATGTAATTCCCAGTAGATGGAGTCCTAATTATTGTTTGAGCATTGACTTAACAAATCCCAGAGAGAGCAAATTTCCAAGCTGACCCAAGCACACTGCCCTCCTATGGATACTGTCTGTAATTACACTATGCCCATTTGACCTTTACTTCTACAACGAGTGCTCACCCTGGCATTTGACAAATTCAGCTTTTTTTTATTATTATGAACAGCTCCACATATGCACATTCATGCAACAATCAAACCAATAATAAAACACCAGTGCAATGCATAAAATCATGCACATATAGTGACCATAACCTTGAGGGAATGTTCACGTCAAACATTAGTGAAAATGTCAATCTTAGTTACTTTTATTGTATAAATGCTGTTGGAACACAACAGTCTCTACAGTTTACATAGAATTGTAAAACAAATGAACAACAAAAAAAGAAAGAAATACTTTACCCATTATCACCACTACAAAATAAGTCAATTGACTGGCACATTGGAGAGAAAGAAATCACTTGGTCTTTTTCTGGTTTGGAGCTATCCAGTTTTGTTGTTCTGTTCTGTTTATGGTTGACAGGAGTAACACATGATGTGGTATTCTTCTGTTATGGGCAATTCCTGACACCACCACATGTTTTGACATGCTGTGCATTCTGAGATGATCTTCAACTTACCACGTTTTTCAAAGCATGCTTGTTTGGGTTATCATGGTGTTCCTGTGAGCAGAAACCAGCTGTCTGGCAATCCTCCCCTGACCTCTCTCATCAACAAGGTGTTTCTGGCTGCATAAATGTGTTTTTCCACCATTCCGTTTAAATTCAAGAGGCTGTTGTGCATTAAATCCCAGAAGATCAGCAGTTTCAGAGAGAAACATGGTCAAAGTCGCTAAGATCAAATTCCCCTCACCCAAGTTTGATGTCAATATTACCTGACCTGTCTCGTTGTGCACTGTAGTTACATGATTCACAGTAGCTCTTCTTGGATCTGACTAGACAGGCCAGCCTGCTCCCCACGTGCATCAATGGGCCTTGGCTGTCCATTGCCCCCTTGCTGGTTCATTGTTTTTTCTTCCTTGGACCACATTTGGTAGGTCCAGAACATCCCACAGGAGCTGCAGTTTTGGAATTGCTCTGCCCCGGCACATCACCAATCACAATATGGCTCATGTCACAGTAACTACAGTTGCAATATCAAATTACAATAGCACCTGGAAGTGGGTGTGCTACTGCATATTAGACAGCAAGTGACCCTTTTCCCCCCATGAATTTCATGTGTTGGAAGCAGAAAAAATGGGCAAGTGTAAGGATTTGAATGACTTTGCCAAATTATAGCTAGATATATTATGTATATGGCCAAGTTGCAGTGGTCAGGCCATAGCAAAAGCGGTCCAAAAGTAAGGAAACACATCGCAGGGCACACACATAGACACATTCACTGGGCAATTTGGGAATCCAATAGAAGAGATACTGTAGCTCAATATTAGGTGAGTGGTCATAATGTTATGGCTAGTTGGTGTATTTTAGTTAATTGGAAAAGTATGTTGATGATAATAAAATCAATGTAGAATGTGGCAAAATTGAGGACAGGGTAACCCATGACAAGATGGACTTATTTAAATATTTAATGCATTTAGAGCAGTTGTTTCATCTCCATTGAAGAAAGACGTCACTGACACCGGACAGTTACATCATCATAAATGCATATCAGTTTCAGGGACAATTACAAAATATTGATTATTATGAAAGAAATATAAATTCACACACATATAAAAAAAGTATTTCAATTATCTGCCCTTTAATCACTTCATGCACTGTGAATTTAGGCAGAGTAGCATATGGGACGTTACAAAATCACACACAGGGAAGCACATTTCAAGAGACTTATAATCATACTGATATTTGTCTAAATATTTGTTCATTTATGATAAAACTTCAGAATTGAAAACACATCTTACAGCTAACAAGCAGGTTGTGAAAATTTTTTAATCTATTTTGTGTTTAATCAATACAGCTTCAGTGATAGGCAATTAATATTGAGAAATTTACTTTCAAGTGAAATTCAATATCATTAATCCTTATTATCCAGGTTAATCCTGTATACAGGGTTGTGGAGGGCCCGGAGACTACCCCAGGAGACGTTGGGCATGAGGTAGAGTACACCCTGGACAGGGTGCCAATAAGTTGCGGGGCATACAGATAGACACACTCATACTATGGGCAATTTGGGAATGCCAAATAGCCTAACCTGCATGTCATTGGATTGTGGAAGAAAACCAGGCTACCTGGAAGAAACCCACCAAGCATGAGGAGAACATGCAAACTCCATGCACACAGAGGCAGGAATCAGTTTTCTATTGATTTATTTCTGGAGATGACCAAGGCCATGGCTTCAGAAGCTAACTACCACTATCACATAGCAAGTAAAAAAAAAAAAATTCATTTTATTGAATGAAAGCACAACTCATCTCTTATGAAAGTGCCAAAATGTGTTTTCTTTTAGTCTAAGTTGTCTCAAAGTCCTGGTAGTAATGATGATTGACTTAATAGAAGACCCGAGCTGTCACCTTCAGCTGACAATAAACTGGTCCGGGTTGGTCTCCGATGGGCTCTGTACTTACCAAACTTGTATGTCTGCTATCACTCCCAAACTACTGAAGACATCAGCCTTGAAACTAACCAAATGCTGTACTGTAAATCTGGATGGTGTCACCCAGTACTGTCACCACCATCAATCTCATCATCTAGTCATCCTCGCCTGCACTGGTCATCTCTCCACAGTGCTAGAAAAAAAGAAGATATTTGGTCCAGACTCCAACTCTCCTCTCAGTCTGTAACAACTACCATATAACCTCATAATTGTAAAATACATATTGTATGTATTTTACTGGGCAAAAGTCATTCATGAAGGCCTGAGAACTATTCCTCAAGATGACATAAAAATACAAGAAAATCTGGCTCTTTAGAAGCATAATATGAAGAAATGCGGTGTGTCTCTAGATGTTTGCACAGTAATGTACATATCATCTATTATATTTATAAAAAACCCTCAAAAAGTTTGCCTCATTACCTCTCTACCTAATCTGGAATGCTTTTCACATCAAATGTCTTGCAAGTAAAATTAAATTCGCCAATAAAATGATTTTTCAGTCTGATTTTGATAATTACTTTAGATATAAATAAAGAGATAGATTTATCAGTCATGAAACCTCTCATAACGGATGTGGGATTGAAAAGGTTTAGCCCATAAAACACTTAATATTCCCCCGTACTGTTTGTTCAAGATACAGTATGTTGCTGGCGAAGTCATAATAATTCATTTAACTTAAATCACATGAAAAATGTGTGCAGTTTACAATGAGGGTTAGGTCGGTGTTCACAGTTGTACCTTTCCATACAAAGTCATTTGCATCAAATCAAATTAAAATCACGTGCCATTCCCTTTGCTCATTTGACTCCACATGCACCAGACTGACCTTTTCCGTGGTGCTAACATCATAGCTATGCTTTGATGTTCCATTCAGTCAGTGCTGTTTGCTGATTTATAAGAATCCAGTCTATACAGAGGGATGAATCAGTGCAGTCAGCGCTTTTGATCTGGAAGAAGACCATGGGAATGTAGGAAAGTAATAATCTGTCTCCTCTGTAATCCAGCACTGAGTGGCCTCTTCCGTCCTGCCTGTTTCCCATGAAAAGCCGCCAGTGATACATATCCTGAGAGAGGTGTTGAGATTTATGTCTGTCCTACACCACACACATTCACAGTCTCTGAAGCAGTATGGCTAACTTTAATGGACAGCTGAGCATGTAAGGGTTAGAGCAGGGTTATGTGATCTGTGTGTGTGTGCGTGTGCGTGCGCGTGTGTGTGTGTGCGTGTGTGTGTATGTGTGTGCGCGTGTGCGTGCGTGTGTGTGTGTGTGTGTGTGTGTGTGTGTGTGTGTGTGCGCGCGTGTGTGTGTGTGTGCGTGCGTGTGTGTGTGTGTGTGTGTGTGTGTGTGTGTGTGTGTGTGTGCGCGCGCGTGTGTGTGTGTGCGTGTGTGTGTGTGTGTGTGTGTGTGTGTGTGTGTGTGCGTGTGCGTGTTCCTGGAAGCCTGGTACAGGAAGTGCGGCTGTTTAAGCCAGCATTCCAAACTCTAAGGTTTGTGCTTTAAAAGCAAAAGCTCCCTTTCACTGTGACTGTAAGGAAAGGAAAAAAGTATACAGGACATAGTTGCAGTGACACTAATCACAGGAGTCACATTGTGATGAGATGGTGAGACACACACTTCATCTCTCTGAGATGCCACAAATCCATCCTGTATCATAGCTGCACATTTTGGCTAAAGGCTGTGCTCAGTGTTTGGACCACACAGCTCAAGCACAATCAGCCCTCTGTTGGAAAGGGTAATTATTTGGAAACTGACTGGCAACACACCTTAGCTTCTCCTGACAGCCCCATTAAACCTGACGCGGCCATGACGACCCCAGGAACAACAGTCACCCGGTGAAGGGGAGTGTGTGGCATGACATGCAATACTAACAGCAGACATTTCCTGCTCTCTATTTGTAAAACATCACTAGCTGAGATTCGACTGTATATAAAAGGGAAGTGTGTACAACGCACTGGATGGCATTAGTTGCAGACTTAATTGCTAATTCATTACATACAAAAAAGGCTGAAAGAAATTGAGATTTATTTCAACAGTAGAGATGGCTGTGTGTTTTGGATGTTGCCACTATTTTTCTAAACATGTTGGGTGCGTGCCACTTACAGGAGAAGCGAACAGCGGGCTTTTGTGGTGTGGCCTAAAACTAAGTGTGTTTGGCCTTGTGGTTTTCAAGCAGTTTTGAGTTGATGCTGGTTGCTCTGACGAGTGCCTGTTTAACAATTATTTTATAATCAGTCTCTCCATGAATTACATATTGCTCCAAATAGAAGCCACCAGGCAGCTGATACAGTCTGTGAACAGACCAAGTTTTTACCAAGTTTTAGATTTAGTATTGAAGTTTTTATTTAAACAAATAAATTAGGACCATCACATGCAGTGCATATAAAAAATATAATATTCTGAAAAATGTTTTTTGTAATTAAATTCAAAATTTTTATTTAAAAAGTTTACATTTATCACACATAAAGTGAATTATTTCAAGCCTTTAATTTAAATGATTATGGCTTACACCTCATGAGAATCCAGTGGAGAAAAATTCCAGTGTCTCTCAAAATTACAGTAGAATATTTAATTTTGAGCTTGCATAAATTAATGTTCCTATAATATAAACATCATGTATATCTTAGACTAGTTCAGTACAGGCATAGGAAAGACTTGACAATTGTCCAGACCATAGCTATCAACATTCTTCAAAAAGGTATCAGAATCTGAAGGAAGAGTGGAGAGGCAGTGAAGAGTTGGACTGCCAAAATCTATGCAACTGTCTACCATAAGATTTCACAACATTTCATGCTTCAGTTTGCTGACAAGCTTTATGATTCATATGAATGAGTACAATAAACTCAAAAACTGATAGTTCCGTTTACTTAAAATTGGAAACATCTTTACTTAAAAATTTTGATGTACCTCAAATATTCAGAGTTTTGCCAGCTTATTTGGGTTTACAGTGTGGGGTGAATATGATGGGATAAAAGTCTTTGAGTGACGTTGCAGTGGAATGCTTTGGGAGCAATGGGAGGTCGACTTAAAGCAGGTGGGGACAGCTGCCTGAGCCAAGGACAGGTGAAAAATGTCTGGGAAGTCTTCAGTAAGTTGCTCTACACAGGATCTGATCACCCAACCAGGGATGTCATGAGAACCAGCTGCCATCTATGCATTCACCCTGCTTAGAACAGACTTAAGTGATGGAGTTAGAGAACAGCTGCTTACTGGGTAATAGAGTTAGACATGGATCTAAAAAAAATCTAAAGAAATGATCTAAATAAATTTCAGCACAGATGAGAAACAAAGTAATTGACATGTATTATTGGTGTCTGGAAAGGACTCAAGAAAACCATGGTGAGAGCCATTATCCCCAAATGGAGAAAACTTGGAACAGTGGTGAACCTTCTCAGGAGTGGCCAACCTACCAAAATTACTCCAAAAGCACAATGACAACTCATTCAGGAGCTCATAGAAGAACCCAGACCATCTAAAGGACTGCAGGCCTCACTTGACTCAGTTAAGGTTCATGATACATCAATACAAAAAAGACTGGACAGTAATGTAAGTGTTCCCAGATTAAAGTCACAGCTAACCAAAATTTTTGAAAGTGTGTATCCTATTACATCTGGTGTAAAACTAACCTGATATTTAAAAAAAGAATATTGTACCAACAGCCAAACATGGTGGGGGTGATTGTGTGATGGTCTTAGGACCTGGACGACCTGCCCTAATTGATGGAACCATAAATGATGAGAATGTCCGGCCACCAGTTTGTGACTCAAGCTCAATTCCACTTTGGTTATGAAGTAGGAGAATGATGGGAAACACACCAGGAACTGCACCTCTGAATGATAAAAAAAAAAGAAAAAAGAATTAAGGTTTTGGAATGGTATAATCAAAATTCATGCTCAAAAACTCTGCAATGTGGCCAATTAAAGCAAGTCTGAAAAGAAAAGTGGCCCAAAACTATTTCACAGTTATGTTAAAGGGTCATTGTTAGGTATTGCAATCGCTTGATTGCAGTTTTTGCCGATAAGGATGGCACAACAATTTATTAGGGCTAAGGGCAATTACTTTTTCACATAGGACCAAGCAGGTATGGACAGCTTTTTTCTTTTAATAAATGAAATCATCATTTAAATCTGCCTTTTGTGTACATGGGTTATCCTTGTTTAATATAAAAAAAAACATTCTTTGATGATCTGAATCATTTTAGCATCACAAATATGCAAATACTTTTTTACAAGAGTGTAGCTCTGCCTTTAACATTGGCTTCATGTTCACCTTTTCAAATTGAGCATAGAAGTAGTTGAACTCATTTGGGAGAGAAGCAGAATTGGTTGGAGGTGCTACGCTGCCACATGTATCGGAAATAGGAGAGTTGAAGTGCTCTTCAACCCACTGTTTATGTTTGCGCTTGGCTTTGCAGGTTCCCCTTATCAGCTGGCTACACTGTTAACCTCCCAGTCTCCAAACATGAAGACTGGTTAAGTGCTTTGGTTTGGTGATTAAGTGCTTTTTGCAGAAGACAGACGTCGTGGTCCTTTCAGGAGACGCTTTCAACTAATTATTATATTTTATGAACATCCTGTCCACAGACCTGTTTAAATAATTTGATCCAGGACAGAGTAGGCGCAGGTGTTAATATTGGTTTTGACTTAGTCTGCATAGGAAAATCTTTTCATTTAGTGAGAAGGAACTGCTGCTGGAGAGCAACCTCAGCCCCTTCCTGCCTGCTTTTAAGAAACCTGATTTTTAGTTTCACACATTTAATAACCGTAAAGTACTTGGGCAGCAGATATAATGAATGATGGTAAGATATCCCAAGGAATGGGAGGTGTGTGGTATTGTAAGCATCAGATTAGAACGTTGGATTCTAATCACTTTAGTAGCAGTGACTAGAACACCCAGCAACAATAAAGGCTCTGTTGAGATGTGATGTCTGCAGATTAGAATCGGACTGACTGGAGAGAGGGGGGGGGGTGCATTGCAACTGCAACAGTGCAGTGCAAACAATCCTACTCTGATTTTAACTGTTTGAAAATGTACAGCAGTCCAAAACAGGGTTTGTGTAATTCATATCAATTTGTGACTGATATGCAATAATGAATGCATCTGTGCATAGAGTATAGAGGTGTATAGGAGAAACATTAGTTAGATGGCATTGTGATGTTGGGATTTTTTTAAATGAAATGTTTAAATGATATGAATAAGCAATTACTGATTCAGAATTTAACAGTTAAGATGTGTTCATAAATGACAGTTCATGTTGTTGTTAATGTGTCAACACTGTTACTGTTAACTAATACTGTTAATTACCTTCTCAGTATTGTGACTTTCAGGTTGTTATTTTGACTTCGTATGTATCTATTATGTGTCACGTTTATTTAGTCACAATTTTGAATGACTAAATTATTTTGACTTTAACTTTTTTTTTTTTTACTTTATATTATTTCTCAATAAGTTGTTATTTTGGTGTACTGTCAAAATTTGACTTAAAATGTATTTCATTGATTTAGTCAGTCATGTCTGAATAAGACATAACAGGATGCTTCATTGCTTATTTGACTTAACCCATCCAATAGAGAAAGCTAACTGCATCACAAAATAGTTAGGATGTCTCACACAGAAATAACGTCTTACAGTACATAAACATTTTATGATCATTTTCAGTGACACAACCCTATTAATCAAATTTTAACAAGTAACAAATGCTAATTAAAGACAGGTCACGTCTGTGTAAACACTATTAACTAATCATTTAAATAAAGAGCAAAACACTTTGGGTGTCGTGCTGCTATAGGAAAAAAATCAAGACCACAATGGTTTTGTGGGTGGTTTCGTTTCAGGATTTCTCATTTGGA
Organism: Clarias batrachus; assembly: GCA_003987875.1. NCBI lineage: Eukaryota > Metazoa > Chordata > Actinopteri > Siluriformes > Clariidae > Clarias > Clarias batrachus. Next base: position 32,486 of record QMIH01002220.1, read on the forward strand.
GATGACAAGGAATGTGGCTGTGGTAATTATTTCAACAGAGATCCCACAGATGTCTAAAAGAACCACATGTTTATGTTCTATGAGATAAATAGTGGTTCATCACATTTAGTGCTCCTAACCTACAACTGATAGCATTTAGTACCCATTTGTGGTTGTTTGCCTGCATGTCTAGGGTTTGTCTTTTGCTACTTATGTTCATATTTACACCCTAAATAGCTGCATCTAGCTTTAATACAGTATATTCCAAGCTGCTACTTTTCTGCTTTTAATGAGATTTTCATAAGGCGTAGAGTAAGGAAAATGGTTAATTTGATTTAGATTGGTTGTTAAACTGATCCATTTTTGCACAGAAAAAAACCCAGTAACATTGCAAAAAAACAGTTTCACCCTGCCAACTCTCATGTTCAAGAGAGACTAACTTTAAGGCACCAAAATGTTCCAGCTCTTTACAAGATATTTTCCATCCAATTAATGGGGCCAGGTTAGGGTTAGGGTTCTAAGCCTGTGAGAATTCAAATATTATTTGAGCTCCTTTGAGATTTAGTTTCTGGAAAAATGACTGAATCGAACATTGTCAATGTACTATAGATCTAGTTGCTTTATTTAAATAGACAACAGGAAACAATTAGTCTGTTAAAGACTGCTAAAGTTATCAGCTGAAGGCATTTGGTAAGACACTCCTTGGGGTAGCTGACGCCCACCGTAAGGAGCCAGTGTTTAAAAATAGCCCAAATTTATATGTGACCATGTGTGTGTCCTGCTCTTAAAATACTGTTGATTGTTTGAAGAGGCTAGTGAACTGTGAAGGGTACTCCAAATGCTGCAAGGTTCAGGAAAGCCCCCCAAGTGCTCGGCTGCCAGTTTAAAGAAATCTGTCCAAACAAGCCACCAGTCAAAAAACATTTTCTAGCAAACAGATACGGGGATACAGAACTGATGAAACCTGCTTTAACTATTATTTTGTTGGGATTTTCCCATTTCCACTATCATTGAAGTTTATGTTCTGTGACACTGATCTAAGTTGAATGAATATGCTGTGAATAATAACAATCACAATGTCTTTAACTATTTTTGCATCTCTTGATTATGTGCCATTAATTTAGCTTGCCAGGGAACTGTCTACTGTTTTTCACCTTTAAAATACATTATATTCCCCACACAAAACATTACAATTAAATGCCTTATTTACTGATTGATCTAACTGTACAAGAGGAGTTTAAATTAAACCACTACATGTAATGAAATTTTCCATAAATTAAGGCCGATTTACATTTACAGAGGTAAATCTGTCTGTGGGAACTGAACACACCATTATTACAAACACCACTTGCACAATACAGGAACTAGGCTGAGATTTATTGTTTTCAAGCACTAGTGGAATGGTGGGATATGTTCATTAGTGTAGCAGGAGGTTATATACAGTAGAGAAATAAAGGTAGTTTTTTCCTCTTATAGTTGTGTTCTATTATTCTGCATTTGACTTGAATGCTCCTCATATTTATTTGCTCGATCTGGCATAAGCTGACTGTTGAATTTATTACGCTAAATAATATCCAACTGATTCACTTTAACTCCCCTACTACACCCACAATGTTTTTTTAATTAACTTGTGGTTAAGGTTGTAAAATTAATGACAATGTTTCTAAACAAATCCTCTGATTCAGCAATGGTAAAAATGTTTATAATATAATGTGATATTACTCTTTAAATGTGAATCCACTATTTTTAAGCCAATTTGAACTACTGAAGCAAACATGCTAAAACATGAAAAGTAAAACTTAATGTTGCTAAATATAATTTGAGGCCTCTTTTTTGTAGTTCTCATGAATGTGTTTTTTTTATGTGTTTGATTGTTGAAAATGTACAATCAAACTGGCTGTTCAATTTACAAATTTTATTTAATTATTTAACTACAGTATGTTGTCAGTGTGGCGGCACGGTGGATTAGTGGTTAGCACTGTCGCCTTGCACCTCCAGGGTCTTCTGGCTTCGATTCCCGGCCAGATTCAATTCCCGCCTTTGTGTGAATTTAGTTTGCATGTTTTCCCCGTGCTTGATGGGTTCCTCTGTGTATTCTGGTTTCCTCCCAAAGACCTGCAGAAAAAAGCTAATGGGCATTACCAAATTGTCCGTAGTATGTGAAGGAGTGTGTGTATGCTCTGTGATGAACTGTTATCCTGTCCAGGGTGTACCCCGCCTTGTGTCCTAAGTCTCCGGGGATATGCTCCCCGCGACCCTGTATACAGGATGAAGCGGTATAGACAATGAGTAAGAGTGATGAGTGATGTTGTAAGTGGTTTTAAGTAATTCTGTAACTTTGACGGTGTTTACTTTTTTTTGTAGATAAATACTGTACACCCACATTGAACTCAAATTTGCTGACTAGTTGTATGATATTACATGCTTTAACAGTATCAAATTATCCATTTTTGCTAAGCTAAGTAGTGGTGCTTCAATTGGTTTGCTACACGAAAACTGTGCCTCCTCAAAAATTTTGAGCACCAAGTTCCTTTGTTATCTTTTCAGATATGCACCACTCTGGTTATGTAATGCAAGGCCATGCAGAAATATAGCAAAGTAGAACGTGCAAATTTTGGTCGTAGGATGCATATATCGTAGGATAAAATAACTACTCAGGTAAAGTACAGATACATACAATGTGTACTTAAGTGTAGTATAAAAAAATAAATAAAATAAAAAGCAAATATACTTACTTACCTTCCACCTCTAGGTATAGAAAACTTAATATGGCATATAAAAGCATGATATAAGATATATATTACAGTGGATATGAAATTTTCTTTTATATATTTTCTTTTTTCATTTTATTTTATATAGCACTTTTAACAATGGTCACTGTTACAAAACAGCTTTGGATAATAATAAAAAAAATTAAATACAAATTAGGGAAGTGAGTATGAAATGTTTGAGAAAATATCAAAATCTAAATTCAGATTGTCCCTCGTGGCAAGAAAAAAAAAAACTGAGATGGCAATAGGAAGAAACCTTAAGAGGAACGCAATAGACAACCCATCCTCGTTTGCGTGATTTCAGATATCAGGGCTTGATCAGCAGTCATATCGAGTTAATATCGACTCTACTGTAACAGGCGGTTGCCTGGTTACTGGCTCCCGGACACCGGGAGCGCTGTGGGAAGCCTCCTCAGTTAAATAATAAAAGAAGAGAGGCTAGGCTAAGCGGATAGCAGCAGACGGCTAATGCTCACAACTAACGTGTTTGGTGAATGCTTATAGCATATCGTGAACCCAAGTGCGGGATATAGTGTGTACCAATCGCATGAGGCTTTTTTTCTACCCATATGTCTCATATGTCTCTTCCTCCTTCTGTTCTCCAGCTTATCAGTACAACGCATGCGGCGTTTGGGCAGCGTACGGCAGAAACGATCTTCGGCGTCCGCCACTCCGCCATTAAAGGGGACGCGCGTCCGGAGGACTACGGGAGTAGATGAAAGTGCGTCCCAGGACGGTATCGTTCTCATCTGGACATTGTTTAAAAGAGCTCAAGGACTCTAAGCGGTTGCTAAACAGACTCTGGGTGTGTGTGTGGGTGTGGTGAAAGATACAGGGAGTGAATGGTGTGCACAGAGCAATAAATGTGCATACACTTTCGTTTACATAAAATATTTTCCTCTGGTGGTCCTTATCTTACCCTGATTCTGTTATCGGCTAGTTACTATTTCAAATAATAGTAAGTGGTTTGTTACAGTGGCACCCAATGTGGGGCCATCAGAGTGCCATTATTATTATTATTTTACTATTATTATTATTATTATTATTATCATACATTGATGCCTGGTTGTTAGCTATTAGCTACCTAGCCTTCTCACTCATTGCTTCGCTGTTTACTTTCACACAAAAGAAAGTACACTCACCCAGAGGTTTGATTAATCAACCTGTTTATTTAAAATTATAGTTGGGTAAATTATGGCCAAGTTTGATGCACGAGATGGGGAAGGGTTGTTGGCTCACGACTTCACAGCAGGCCCTTTCGTGACCAAACGTGAACCCATCCAAGATCTTATTAACACCCTTAGCCACCTCTGTCTAGACACTGATGATAAGGAAGGTTCAGAGGTGGATGGCGAAGGCCCACAAGGTGACGAGAAGATGGAACCACTGCTCAATGATGAGCAGCTGCCTCCACCTCCTCCACCCGTCAGCACCGAGGACGATCAAAGCCTAATTTCCCTGGTGCTGGCAACACTGAAGTGCTTCATCTGCCTTTTGGGCCTTCTTCAACTTTCCCCAGTCTCATGGCAGACCTCACTGCAGATCGTAGACACTCCTTCTCAAACGCTGAGTATTTGTTTTCAGCCCCATGCAGCAGCCGGGAGGCGTAGGCGATAAAATGCTCCCCATCCTTGTGATCTTGAGTGAGTACCGCTCCTAGGCCGACGTTGCTGGCATCCATCTGCCCCTTAAAGGGACGAGTGAAGTCTGGGGCTGTTAACACTGGCATGTTTTGAAGAGCCTTCCTCAGATTCCCGAAGACTGACTGGCATTCCGAGGTCCACACCAACTTGGCTCCTTTTTTCTTCAGAGCGTGTAAAGGAGCAGCACACTTTGCGAAGTGGGGAATGAAACGATGGAACCAACCAGCCAGACCTACGAAGCGCTGTAGCTCCTTAAGGTTGCAGGGAATGGGTTAGTTTGTATGGCTGCTATCTTGGATTCTTCTTGGATACCTTCACCAGATATGACATGCCCCAGAAAGGAGAGAGATGCCTGGCAGAGGTTGCATTTTATCAAGTTGAATGTGAGACCAGCAGCTTCGAGGAGCGAAAATACCTGTCGGAGGTGGTTAAGATGAGTACTGCTGTCCTTTGAGTAAAAGACAAAATACGGAGAAATTCGTATTGATTGTTGTTTGTGACGAAAGCTGTCTTAGGAATGCTGTCTGGATGCATCGTCACCTGCCAATATCCACTACGCAGGTCTAAAGAGCTGAACACCGTAGCCCCGTAGAGCGCTTCCAAGATCTCGTGGACCTGGGGCATAGGGAAGCCGTCTAGCGATGTTTTGCTGTTGAGGGCGCTAAAGTCCACACAAAAACGGGTCCCGCCATCTTTTTTTCCCACTAGCAGGACAGGGGAAGCCCATGGCAAGGTAGATGGTCTGATGATCCCTGCTTCCAGTATTTTGGCGACTTCCTCCTCTACAACCTGCAGCTTGTGGACAGGGACAGGGTAAGCTCTTTTACTGACTGGTCCTTCGTCGGTGTAGATATGATGGGTTATTACCTTGATGTGGCCAATTTAGTCGGTGCATACTGTTGGCCACTCTAACAACAGCTTCTGCAACTGATACTTTTTTTCCTCTGACAGGGAGGCATTGCTTACCAAGTTGGAGATGGTTGAGATTGGGAAGTCAGACACTTGGAGCAACGGATTTGCCACATAAAGGGAGACGGGGCCGTGAGTGTAAGTACACAGTGGGAAATATTCTCCTTCTCTACCTGGGATAGTGTAGGAACGCTGGCTAAAATTAATCTGTACGCCTGCCTCCGTTAAAAAATCCAACCCTAGCACACAGGGGAATGTAAGCTCATGGTCCCTCATAATACACAGGCAGACCTCAGACACTACTCCCTGTAAGGAGCATTGCCTATTGCTGCTTGTACTAAGCCATTAGCCAGTGAGAATGACTGCCCTCTTGCTGACTGCCACTTTTCGGTTGGTCTCTTTATCCTCTTCCACATGGTCTCGGTTATAAGGGAGAAAGTGCTGCCTGTGTTGATGACTGCTGTACAGGGAATATGTTTTAAAGTGAGCTGTACCATCAGCAGAGCAGGGCCGGCTTGGGCAATACAGAGGCTGGTGGGTCTTTTGCCCTCCTTCATCTGTTTAGGTGCTGGGATGGGATTTTGCCTTTGGCTGAATGCTTTGGTGGCGTTAAAATCCCTCTCTACCAGTGTTCCTATTCGCACAACCTCACTTGTGGTGGTTCCGGTGCTCCGCAGCAGGCTGGCAATGCGAGGATTGCAGTTCCTCAGTGTTGCTTGCACAATCTCTCTCTCTGTCATCCCTGGTTTCCATCTCAGGCACAGGGCATGATATTGAAAGGCGAAATCCCTTATGCTCTCATCAGGATCCTGAAGCCGCTCCCTCAGACGCTTCTCAGCCTCGACTTCATGGTCTTCTGTGAGGAATGCCTTCAGCAGCACAGATTTAAATGATGCCCAGCTCCTGACACCGTGCTTTTCTGCTGTCCACCAATCYTTTGCAGTGTGGGAGAGTACAGAGGGGAGTGTAGCTAGTATTTCCCCGTCAGAGAGTGGATGTAAGGCTAAGTATTCCTCGCACCTTTCCACAAAACTGATGGAATCTTCTCCCTCAGTACCGCCAAACCTGGGGAAATGCAGCTTCACAGGGCCCTTGAAGGTAGTAGCGTGTGAACAACTATTTTTTTTTGGAAAGGGGGGGTGAGGAGTGCACCCCGACCGAGGGAAAGGAGAGGACGTAGCGGCTGACAGCCGCCCCCTGTAACAGCTACCTCCACCTCCTCCTCTCTTTGGTGCTGAAGATGGCCCAAGCCTCATTTCCATGGTGCTAGCAGCCTGCCTCGGCCAGCTAGAAACGGCTCTGCAGGCGCTGGAAGACAATCTCACCGGGCGAATGGATGAGCTGTCAGATCAAGTGGGTGAGCTGCAACGCATCCACAACACCGAGGTATTAACCTACCAATCTAAACTTTAGAATGCTCAGGAGGAGATGCAATAACTGTGTCAGACAGTGAAAAGGCAGTGTGAGGAGCAATTGAACAATGTAGGCAGTGGAGTGCATGAAGTGGAGTGGAGTGCATGAAGAGGCGAGACTCACAATTAGAAGCCATGATGAGTGCACAACCGGTCATTGCCGCCACTCCTCCCTCTCCCAACAGCTGCTCACAGCCTCCTGTTTACACTTGCCATACCATCTGAAACATCGCGCATACTTAAAGGGACTCAAGAGCTCAATTCTACGCATGCAGTGTCTCCTGTGCTCGCTCAACATGTTCTCCGTGCGCGCTTGACTCTGCCTGTACGCTCGCTCAACTTTGTCCAGTGTCACAAAATTGGAACGCTGATAGAGAAGGAACAGCCAATCAGGAGTAGGGGGGTGGAAGTCTGTTATTGGCTGGTTTTGTGGCAATTTTGTAACACTGGGAGTGTACAGGCAGAGTCAAGCGCGTGCGGAGAACATTTTGAGCGAGCAGGGAAGACAATGCATGCGCAGAATTGAGCTGTTGAGCACGCAGTGGAGACACTGCACGCACATAGAGTGCTTTGCCTGCTCTCAAAATGTCGAACCACGCGCTCAGAATTATGGCAGGAATATAACACCCCATCTGTTTGGGATGAGCAGATGTGCCCGATTACGCCATTAAACCGTGAAGAAGTCACAGTTTTAATGACGTACAGAAAGCAATGCCTCAGAAAATCTGATCTGTCTGTTTACACGACAATCACATTAGCATATATCTGATTTATATCTGATTTATTTCCACATATGAAGGAGGCCTGAAACCGATCTCGAAATATCGGAATGCATGCATTTTTTTCCTGTTTACACAGACATAGAAAATATCCGATATGTGTCACATATGAGCAAAAAATCGGAATTGGGTCACATTTAACTGACAGTGTAAACGTAGCTTTAGAGTAACCGACAGTGTGCACTGACCGAATTGGCCACACTAAGGCAATAACCCACCACATTTACATCACACACGAAAAACTAGTCAGAATAAAGGCTTACCCTATCCCTGTCTACAAACAGAAAATTGTGGAGAAAGAGGTCGCCAAGATGCTGGAAGCCGGTATCATTAGACCGTCCACCTCACCATGGGCCGCCCCGGTTGTGCTGGTGGGAAAAAAGATGGCAGGACCCTTTTTTGTGTGGACTTTAAGGCCCTGAACAGCAAAACACCACTAGATGGCTTCCCTATGCCCCAGGTCCACGAGATCTTGGAGGCACTCTATGGGGCTACTGTGTTCAGCTCATTAGATCTGCGTAGTGGATATTGGCAGGTGGCAATGCATCCAGACAGCATCCCAAAAACGGCGTTCGTCAAAAAGAACAACCAATACGAGTTCCTCTGTCTTCCCTGTGGCCTGAAAAATGCCACTTTTCAGAGACTTATGACTTCAGTTCTGGTGGAAGCCATAGGAAGGAGTTACAGCGCTTCTAAGGTCTGGCTGGTTGGTACCATTCCCCACTTCTCAGAGCATGCTGCTCCTTTACACGCTTTGAAGAAGAAAGGAGCCAAGTGGGTGTGGACCCCTGAATGCCAGTCAGCCTTTGAAGATCTGAGAGCGGCTCTGCAACTCTGCAAGACACACCGGTCTTAACGGCTCCAGACTTCAGCCGCCCCTCCAAGGTGCAGACGGACGCACCTTGATCGCCTACGTCTCCTGACTGCTGCATGCAGCTGAAAGCAGATATTCGGCGTCAGAGAAAGAATCTCTTGGCCGTGGTGTGGGCAGTGGAGAAATGGCGTCAATACCTAGAGGGTAAAGCATTCACCATTATCACAGACCATGCTGCTTTGACTTGGGTTTTTAACCAGCCAAACCCCACCTCACGCCTGACTCGATTACTTAGACTACAAGTATTTGCGTTCGTAGTTCAGTACCGTAAGGGGCAATGCAACATCGTTCCTGATTCTCTGTCACGGTGCTGGGAGGGAGAAACCACGAACGCCCATCTGGCAGTGCACCGAGGCAACGATCTGTAGTGGGGTCTGACCTGTGACTGGGCGGAGCTGGAGAAGGCCCAAAAGGCGGATGAGACGCTTCATAAACGGTGGAAAGAGGCAAGGTTAGATCCTGACATTAAAAAAATACATTACTGCATAATAAATCAATTTCTCTATCGTCAGATCCCCAAACAGGACGAGGTAGTCTCCTCCAGCTGGTCATCCCAACATCTCTGCGACCTCGATCTCGATCTCATGGGTCCATTTCTCTGGTCATCCCGGCTGAATGAACATCTGCTGATGGTCGTTGATTACTGCAGCAAGTGGGTCGAGATGTTTCCTTTAAGAACGGCAAAGGCTCACAACATAGCTAACATTTTAACTAGGAAGATCTTCACACGGTGGGGCACACCAGCTTACCTGGTTTCTGACAGGGGCCCGCAGTTCACTTCCCACTCAACAACATCTCTACTCAACAACATCTGCCGACACTGGGGCATGACCCAAAGGCTCACCACCGCCTACCATCCACAGAACAACATCACGAAATGAACTAATCGGACAATGAAGTTCATGATTTTGTCAAAGAAAATCACAAGAAGTGGGAACAATGGCTTTCGGAGTTTCGGTTTGCCATCAATACGGCCTGGAAGGAAAGCACTGGTTACAACCCAGTAGAGATAGCACTGGGGCGCAAGCTGAAGGGGCCATTAGAGAGAATGCTGCATCGAAACATCTCCCCTGACCATCCTGCCTATGCCACAGTGGAGCGTCAGGAAGCACTGTTTCAAGTTGTCCGGAGTAATGTAGCCCGTGCCCAGGAGCGCCAGGTGAAATATTACACTCCAAACGACAGGCAGCCAAGTTTAACGAGGGTGAACACGTGTGGGTCTGCGCTTTTCCCCAGTCTAGGGCAGAGGACTCGCACATGGCCAAACTTGCTCCGAAATGGAAAGGACCAGCCTTAATCAAGAATGCACTCAACAACATCAGTTACCAAGTCGAATTTACCAAGGGAGTAAATCAAGCAGGAACATTCACAGTCCAAGTGACTAATTTAAAGCCCTTTTACGGTGCGGTCACACCTTTTTCCGAGGGGGACGGGATGTAACAAGCAGTTGCCTGGTTACTGGCTCCCAGCCACCGGGAGCGTTGTGGGAATCCTCCCCAGTTAAATAATAAAAGAAGAGAGGCTTAGCAGCAACCAGACGGCTAATGCTCACAGCTAACGTGTATGGTGAATGCTTATAGCATATCGTGAACCTGAGTGCGGGATATAGTGTGTCCCAATCGCATGAGGGTTTTTTTTCTACCTATACTGTATGTCTCTTCCTCCTGCGACTTCTTTTCTCCAGCATATCAGTGCAACGTGTGTGGCGTTTGGGCAGCGTACGGGATAAGGGATCTTCAGCGTCTGCCGCTCCGCCATTACCTGGGACGGTATTGTTTTCGTCTGGACATTGTTTAAAAGAGCTCAAGGATTCTAAGAGGTTGCTAAACAGACTCTGGGTGCGTGTGTGGGTGTGGTGAAAGATACGGAGAGTGAATGGTGTGCACAGAGCAATAAATGTACATACACTTTCGTTTACATAAAATATTGTCCTCTGGTGGTCCTTATCCTACTCTGATTCTGTTATATTATTTCAAATAATAGTAGGTGGTTTGTTACACTACTGTCATTATTGGAGGCTAAGATACAAAACTGTTCGTAAAAATTCCTGACCTGAAGTGTTGAGCAAGTTTTCTCCCACAGTCCAAAGACATGCAGATTAAGCTAATTGCCGTTCCCAAATTCCGCGGAGGGTATGTGTGTGTGTGCGCCTTGCGATGGATTGGCTCCCTGTCCAGGGTGTACCCTGCCTTGTGCCCTAAGCGGTATAGAAGATGAGAGAAATTGTTTGCAAATGTACTTATTAGCATATTAGCATTAATGGGCTTAACATCAATGTACCAATTTTCTTTATTATTTACCATTATTTATTTTTGTTATTCTACATACAAAATATTACATATTTTACTTGCATTGAAACGGTGGAGAGAGAGAGAGAGAGAGAGAGAGAGAGAGAGAGAGCCTTGAGCAGATTGGATTCAGTATAAAGTGTTGTTCGGTTTAAAGAAATACTCATGAGAACTTTTGCCTATAAGTTCTTAAGCTAATGCTTTGTATAATTATGGATTACTCTGCACATTATTTCCGTTCTTTTTTATTGTTATTGTCTCCCTATGTACAGTAAGATTGACTCACATGTGGCCTAACATTCCACATACTTCTTTTCCTAAGGAATTCTTTCCCTTGTGGCCTTTTCTCTGTCTCTTCCTGCCCACTGCTTGGAATTTCATTCCTGGTATGTGTTTTTATCAAATAAACAGCTGGACAGAAAAGCAGGGAGGTATGTCTGAGTGGCAAGAGGAATAAATTGCATGGAAATAAAAACGACGGAGCTCTGTCTGTGTGTTCCTCACTGACATGTTCCTGTTTCTTAATAGATGTTCACAAATCACGGACTGAAAAATGAAGAGGCCACCTGCTTCTGGTTAATTGTGAATAACTGGACTGCTGAAGCTTCTTTGGGATCCGGTCTTGAAGAAGATTCATTTAACAAATTGTACACAGCAGTGTTTTTCTGCTTGATGCGTTTTTAGGCATCTGATGATAGTTTTCCGACTGTTTGTGGCAAACACCTGTAGTGGATATCCATTGTTATCTTGCCAATTGTAATGCCTTGGCATAACATGACTCACATGCAGGTTATTTCAGTTCAAGATGTGTCGTAGTCTCAAAGTTTTAGAAAATATTTTAATGACATTTAAAATAACTTTAATCGGATTGTGAATCAGGTTGTTAGAATAAGATATGCTTAACAATGTTTCACAACACTACAATAGATTTAGCAGTTGAATGATAATTCTAAAAATCAGGACAAGACAGCTGGTACAGGTGCTCAGTCTGTGTTTGGCAGCTGGCAGCTGAAAACTTAAATATCATTGTTGGTGACAGGCAAGTCACTAATGGTGCAACAGTAGAACGAAAGAAATCAAAACTTTATCAGTAATATATTCAGTACATCACAGTACAGCAAAATCTTTCACATGTACCATCCTGCTAGCAAGTTGTATTCAGAGCTCATGGACAGCCATGATACGGCACTCCTTAATTAGGTTAGGTGGCAGCTTGGCAGTGGTGATGCTTGAACTCCCAACCTTCAGTAACTCAGAACCTTAAGTACTGAGCCACTGCTGGCCCTGGACTCTCTGAAATATCAAATGTAATTTTCCGACAGAAATTGTTTACACATACCTCGCAGAATGAGCTTAGAAATTATCTTGGGAGGTTGTAAGATACAAATTTTTATAAACTGTCCTAGGGAAAGCTTGGGAATTAAACTGTGATCCAACACCCTCATGATCCAAAGGGGTTAGCATAAATGTCATCGTATTAGGCATGTTGAATTATTATCAACTTGGTAGCATAATGTATTTTATGTTGGTAAGCCTTTAAACCTTAATGGGTTGCCAAGTGGCCCAAACCCTTGACTTTCCGACCCAGTCTAAGCCTTAGCAAAGTTTTAGCACCATTTTAAACTGTCAGAGGTACTCCTTATTACTTTATTTTTCCAGCCTTTGTACTTTAGATGCATGTGTATGTGGTACAGCTTTGCTGACAGTCTGGTTTTGTCTCACTAACTTAAAACCACACTCTTGGCTGAAACTACACTTATCAGGAAACACATCTATCGCCTCACTGGCCAAAACCTTCAGATGAAGTAATGGGCAGTGTGATGTGACCCTGCTTTCAATCAGGTTCATCTGAGTATGCCATTCTCAAAGTTGATCTTGTGCTGAAGGCTGCTTTGAAGCATTATGTAAAAGCTATTCAAACAGTTCCTGGCTAGAAGATGGCATCTGTGTTTATGTGGACAGTTGAAACAGAAGACGCCAAGTCTTACTTTCCCAGCACTTTCCTGAGTCCCTTCAATCCTGATGCTTGGCTTAGCCTTCCTTGATCCACATACAAGTTGTAGAGGGGGAATCCTGGTTCTTTGATGTGATCCTGTGTTATGATATTCACCCGAGCTGCTTATCTGTTATGGTTTCCCCACCCTGCTTGACTGTGCTGAAACATGAACATTATAAAAAATCAATGAGGGGAACGCCTTGAACACAAACAGCACCCTCTTTTCACCCCTGTGCACCTAAAAATTAGTCTGTAGACTTTGGTGTAGCAGAAGGAAGTCAAACCCTCACATTTATTATTTTGCAAAGGTTATGTTTTTATAAAAAACTACAGTAGAGATAAAAAAAGGAGACAGCATTAGTGCCACAGCAACACAGAGAAGCCAACAGGATTTAGGATGATATAAATGGAGTTTGACCATTATTCCCAAACATAAAAAGCTCTGCATTCATTCTGCAGCTGACTGATTTCTCTATCCTTGATTTTAAACAACTAGAAAGGGTTTGAATTGATTTTGTAAACCTAATTGTTTCAAGCATACTACACTGCCAAGCCAAAAAACCAAAGGTAAGAGTCTTCCACTGGAAAATTACTGCAGTGATTAATATGTTTCAGATGGCAATATGTTATTTAACTCTAACTGATGCAGCTAGTAGCTCCTCATTCCTAAAACAACCATGACAGAAGACATATCCTGTGGTCATGGCAAAGATGTTACTCTGTTTCAAAAGGGTCAAATTATTTACCTGCGTCAATCACAGAAAACAACTAAGGAGATTGCTGAAACTACTAAAACTACTACTATAAAATACAAATAACCTTGCCATGTTTCTTTGGCGACATTGCTGTTAAGTAGCCCTAAGTGCATTCGAAAATGTTATCATGATGACTTTTGGGTTTATTACTCTGTTTTCAAACTGGGTTTTTGAGGATCTCTGTGTCAGTGGCCCGTATTAGCACGGGATTAAAACCATACTTTGTTGCTCACACATTCTGACTTAATTTGTTATGTTATTTTAATTGCAGCCACAAATTTACTACAATTTAAAGCAAAGTTTGGAAAGTGGTGAAGGAAATATTCTTTAATTGCCTTTAACTCTCGCTTGGCTGTGGGTAGTTCTGCAGTTGCAGAAAGGAATTGCAGTAGCATTAAATTTGCGTGAAATGGAATTCCCAGCAATGAAGTACTTTCTGTCTGGATCGCCAAAGGGTATGTTCCTGCCAACATGGGGACATGTGGGTCTTAAAGATGAAAAGATGGACTTCGGTTTCATAAATATGCTATGTATGTTTGCCTAATTTAATGTTTGCAACAGGTTTCCATCTTGCAAATAAAAAAAAAACATCCATAGGGATACAGGGTGGACATGCAGGTAACTTTATTATAAGTCCTTTTATGTGATGACTGTACAGTAAATGCCTGTGATAAAATTCAGCTTCACAATCAGTATATCAGTATACTTGTGTGTGATGTGGAAGTTGTTGGAGTCGTTAGTAGTCTGGATTCTGACCACTTCTGGCATAGACCTGAAAGAAGGAGGACCTTGGAGGGCCTTATATAGTGAAAGGATATTTTCCTGCACCCATTTGTCGCATGCAGGTCAAGAGCCACACCCATCATCAAGTTCATATACGGTGGTTTCACACGAGTGCCGAGTGTGCAGACAATCAGTGTGGCAATATTTTGACCTGTGTGCTATTTCTCGATCTCTGAAATCTGCGGATCATGGGTTACATCTACAAAATAAAAAATAACAACAAGGAAGATGTGGAACTGGTGTCTTTATAGAGGCTTTTTTTCTAACTTTTGTTAGATTTAATGGGCTCAGTAAAATGCATGCACTGATGAATCCGCCATCCATCACAGAAGATACCGCATTTGCAGTGCCAGTTGGAGAATCTCAGTTGTAGTGCCGTCAATGAAGTTACCTATGGCACTGTACACAAATCAATACAACCCCTGAGTTCATGATCTGTAAATGTATGGATAATGTATGGTCATTACTCATTGGTGAGTTTTGCTGCCCTGGGCAGTAGCTTGACATTCAACTATGTCACACAATTCTGTGAGTTGTTGCAGTAGAAACAAGATGCTGATGATCCTCCTCTACCACTTTAAACTATCTCAGCATGTCAGTTCAGAAAGGGGCACATCCAGAACTGGCGTGTAGCTGGCTCACACAGCCTGTCGACTCATTCAGAGGTGATCCAGGTGTGTTGACATGTTGATGAGATTATAAAGGCTAGCCTGGGGGACACTCTGCACACCAGTTTCCTGAGTATGTTTGCTTTGAGTCCCTTGTGAAATGCAGCCTTTACTGCTGGCTCATTCCACTCACTTCCAGCAGCCAGGGTGCAGAAACATTAGTGAATTTAATACATTTGAATTTTGTATTTTGACCTCAAGTACATCGACATACAGTTATCTGAGTCATGTGTGCACAGAGCAGTCCAAAAACAGAGGTCCTGAGGACAGTGAAAGAGGCAAGATCTTAATAGAATACTGGTTTTCCCACCGACATTTTAAGGATAAATTTATGAACTAATCTCAACCACTCACACAACTCAGGCATCCTCTATAATGCTTGTCCTGTACATGGCTGCAGAAGGCCTAGCGCCAATCCCATGGTATTCGGGGCACTAAGTACGGTATACTCATTTCATCAAATGGCACAAACACACACACACTCATTCACACACTACTAGCAATTTTGGAATAAAGAGCAATCATACAGTAGTTCAGCAATGCAGTAACCATAACAGCTATGTGAAATAGAATATAAAGGGAGAGGAGCACGAACCACAAGAAGAGTGTGTCACTTGTGTGTGCTGCATCAATGTAAAGTCCAGTTCATAGTTATTGTAGTAGTGATGTGTGATATGTAAGAATAGATGGGGGCGGGGGCAGAGAGGAGGGTGACTTATCATTCAGCAGCCTCACAGCCTGTAGAAAGAGGCTGTGCAACGGTCTGGTGGTTTTGGCTCGTATGGACCTGTACTTTTATCTGAGCGTAGCAACTGGAACAGGTGTTGTGCAGAGTGATGCTGATCATGCAGGAGGCTGTGCATTCAATGAAGGCAGTGTGTAATATAGATGGCGCTGTAGTCCCGATAATTTTCCCTGCTGCTCTCACCACCCACTGCAGCGCCTGTTGGTCACCTTTCCGCTGCTGGAAAACCACAACAAGAGTCCATATGTCAGCACACTCGCTATAGCAGAATAGTAAAACTTCATAAAAAGCTGCTCAGAAAGATTGTTAGGTCCTCAGTCACAGTTAGGCCAAGAAATTTAAAGCTGGTATCCCCGTCTACCATCCCATTTCCAATAATAAGTAGTAAGTGGAGGGTCCTTTTTTTGGTCCTTTTTACAAAAATCCACCATCATCTCCCTGGTCTTCTTGATATTGAGAGAAGAGTGTGATAGACACAGGTTGTGGCTATCACACCAAGCTGCCAGATGTTCCACCTCCTTTGTATAAAAGTTCTTTGTTGTGACCATACCTAACTGTTTTCTCTCCTCTCTTCTCTCCCTCCTTCTCTCTTTCCATCCTCCTGTCTTTAAGTCCAGCTACACATGTCGCTCCTGAGCTTCCAGTGATCCAGACGCCCTCTGCTCTCTGGTCCTGTCTGACTCGTCCTGGTCCCACCTCTCTGGTGGGAGATCCCGTGGCAGGGATGCCTCGTGTAGACTGCTTGGCATGCGTGTGGTGACGGTTTCACTTTATCAGGAAGATGGTCCTGGCCTTGGCTGATGCTGACAGCTGGTCTCAGAGAACTTGTGACTGCAGGGTCTTGATAGTTCAGGACTAGAATTTCCTACAGTTTACCTGAGCCTCCAATAATTACTTGGACTCCATATTAACTTAAATACATCAACTGTTATATTGAACTTCCAGCTGCCTAACATACAGTATGACTGCAGATCAATCCCTGCTCTCCGTTATCACCCAAATGAGGATGGGTTCCCTTTTGAGTCTGGTTCCTCTCAAGGTTTCTTCCTGTTACCATCTCAGGGAGTTTTTCCTTGCCGCCATCGCCTTCGACTTGCTCATCTTCTCATTTTGATTCGCACACATTCTCATTTCATACAAACTTCCATTATTTATTTTGATTGTGTAAAGCAGCTTTGCAACAATGACAATTGTTAAAAGCACTATACAAATATAATTGAATTAAATTGAATTTTTAATGATGCATAACACTGTGATGTCATCAGCGAATGTAATGATTTAATTAGAAGGAAAGGAGGTGCAGCAGGTGTTAATACGCACTGCGGATGATATGTGTTTGTCAACTCGCACACATTGTAAGCATTTTTTTAGAAAGTCTATAGTCTAGTTACTCACAGAGCTTAATTTGAGGCTTGTTTGGCAAAATGGAGTTAAACACCGAACTAAAGTCAACAAAGAGAAGCCTAGCATACATATTTTTGTGGTCCATATGTTCCAACATAAAATGGAGTACAATAGCCACTGCATCCTCTGTCGATCTGTCTGTTCTGCATGCAAACTGCTAGTGGTCTTGTGTGGTAAGACATCCTCTCCAAACATTTTCAGGTATATGTGTGAGTGCAATCAGTCTGTATTTAAACAGGTATTTTTTGTGACTGGGAACAATTGTAGATGTTTTGAAGCATGCTGGCACCCATGATGTGGATAGTGACAGATTAAAGATGGTGGTGAAGACCCTCGCCCGTTCAGCTCCACAAGCCTTGAGCACCCAGCCCGACATTCCATCAGGTCCGGCAGCCTTCCTGGGATTGATGTTACGGAAACACTGTCTTACTTCGTGACTACTCAGGACTGGGGCAATATTACTAGAGGAAGTGTGGGGCAATTGTGGATCTCTGTTTAAAGCGGGCATAAAAGCTATTCAGCTCCACCCCTAGGGTGTCACAGTTGTTAAATAGAGAGGTGGTGTTCTCTTCTACTCTGTTATCAACCTAATTCCCTCCCACACCTGCCGGGAGTTGGTGGAGTTGTGAAAAGGGGCCTCAATCCGGTGTTATTTTTTGTGTGTGTTTTAGCCGATTTTCTGCCTCTCCTAAATACAGTCTTGGCAGTACTATATGCTGTCCTGTCCCCACATTTAAATGCTGCATCCCTAGCTCAAATCAACAGTCGGACCTCGTGTGTCATCCAAGGTTTCTTATTGAGAGACACACGCACCTGCTTTCAGAATGTGGCATTGTCCGCACAGTAACTGATGTAATCTAATGAGGTGTATACATTCAAAGACTCATAAATGATGGGGCTGTGGTCCCTGAATACGTTCCAGTCTGTCCCAGCCCGCTTGCCTCTCTTCCGCCTCCATTCACAGCAGTTCTTCCTTCAGTTCGCTGCAAGGTTGTATGGGGACTGAGGTTGTATGTGGCACCACTAACGCTGAGAAGTTCATCACAGCTGTACTGAGGTGCCTCAGTATGGTAACAATGTGCAGAAACACTCAGTAGCACTAATAAAACTATGCCAGCACTGGCCTGCTGCTTTTATGCGCGCCACCGCCATTATAACCATTATTTGCCACAGTTCATAGGCAGGAATCAAACCATTGACCATGAACCATATATACTTCACTTATAATGTAAGTAATTTTCTGTATCATTTTATACATGATATAATGAGGGTGAAACATTATTATTTAAATATCATTGTATCTGTCTTTTTTCTTTTACATTTTAAATGGTCTTTTATTTTTATGTTATGTTGTATTACAGGGAAGGGGAAAGGGCAACAGGTGCATCCTCTGAGAATCTAGCCAAACACATACTTTCAAAGGGCAGCACAATACACTTGGGAGTAAGTTGTCTGTCTACCTTTTCCCACATAAATGAGCTTTGAGATATACCTTATAGGTGTGAACATCAGGTGATTTGCATAATGTGAGTTCATAATCTGAACATATAAAATCCATTTACAGAGCTGTAAAAACATGTACAGTATTTAACATACGTATTTAACATGGGTGCAAATAGCATCAGAAACCTCTCTCCTTGCATATGTTACCATATTGTTGCCTCATATAGCTCTGTCAGTCTTCGGTGTGGCCTCCAGTGATTCCTGCCTTCCAACCATCCATCATTACCATTTGAAACAAGCATGTGCCTGTCCACAAGATAACAGTGCATCCCAGGAGAGCCTCCACCCCAGTTCCTCCTTTCTCCCCACCACACTTTTCCACCAAGAGATGAAAGTTGTCTAACATTCTTTGCCCTGACACTTAAACAGTGTTCTGCCTGTGTGGTCTGTCCAGTAGGAAGGGTGTAACATCAAAATACAGCTTGTCACCTCTGATGCTATGTGTCTATGTGTATGTCCAGGTCAGTGTTGGTTGTTACCACATCACGGGGTCAATGCTATTTGTTATTCTGCAGAATTCTCAGCACAAGAAAAAGGTGATGACTGATCCCTATAACTGCTGGTCAGCATTACTTCCACCTCTACACACCCTACTCTAGAAGATAAACACCTGCAGTACTCATAATATGTGATCTGGGACATCCATCGATTTGTTTTGATGTTATTGTGTAAGGGATGTAAAATCTGTATGCAAAAGGGCCAGTGTGCCTCTCCTTAAAATTAAGCTGAAGCGTCATGAATTCCTCCTCTCAGCATGTCCTGTGGTTCACAGCATGAGTGCTCCTTTCACATCATTTGTTTTCTTTACATCGCCATGTGTGTGTTTTTCCCCAGAGAGCTTTTGGTGTTTTAAACAATTGTATGCAACTGGTCTGTGTTTTGTGCTTGATTACTTTGTCTATTAATGATTGTACTTTTGCTCAATCTAATTTCCAAAATTTGTTCCATGTTTTGTATACTGTTTTTCTCCTCCGTTTCCCCATCTATGATTATCTGTATTGTCTCCATATGTTTTGCCCCTGCCATGATCACTGACTATGATTCCTTGCTCGAACAAAACACAAATTGAATTGCATCCAGCATCTCCCCCATGTTACCAAAGTATTTCCCAGTGAAAGACACAGCACTAGTGAGAATTATGAGGCACCATGGGTTAATGACGTAAAGAGGTGGTATTGCTAGTGGAGGGAAATTACATCATTCGCCACCCTGAAAGCTACCTCACCACCCTTGTAGAGACTTCTCACATGGAGAGACCTCATGCTTTTGGTTTAAAGTCCGGTAAGAAACCCCCCATGCATCTGTATGATTCTATGGTACCCTTAATGAAATTTCAAGAAAATCCCATGCAGACAGTAAAGCTTGTGTCAGCCGTCTGCAAAAGAAAAGATAGCTGTATGCATTGGAGACCAGAAAAGGTTTCACTTTATCTAGGCTCAAGACATTATTGTAGCGTCACTTTATCCAGACTATACAAGGGCAATTGTCATTACTCTGCCTCCTCCACATTTTGTAAATGATATAATCACTTTGCTTCTTGCTGCTTTTGCAGAGGACATATTTACCTGCTTCTTCCTGACACCACGGAGGACATCATCACTCCTCCTCCTCCCACCTCCAGGAAGGGCCTCCCACTCCCATTTCCACTCAAGATATCATCTTTGCTCCATCTCCTCCTGACTCTGCAAAGGGATGCTGTCACTCCCACCCTGCTAACCAAAAAGAGGACAATGTCCCCCTGCTATCTACTGAAGGAATACTTGATCTGCATCTAATGCTTTCATGGATGATATTTTTGTAACCTTGCCTGCCCATTCTGCAGAGAGGTTTACTGTTACACTACCTCCTTCGACTTTGCAGTTCATGTCAACTTTGATCCATATGTCCTGACCTGTCCATTTTCTGGGTCACATGATGCCACTACTGACACATCCATTGCATGCAGCGATGACCTCCATGATGCCACCAATGAATAACATTAAAGCTAAATTAAGCAGACTCTGTGATTAATTGTGTGTATTAGGCTTCCCAGCATGATCCTGATCTTGTGTTGTTTTGTTAAAGTTGGCTTTGTTGTGTGTGATTGCTGTTTTCTTGTTGCTGCAGTTGTCATTGGTGTTTTAGTTATTTCGTGTTTCATCCTATTTTAATATATTTTAATATATAACATTTATTTTACATATTTTGATCTTGCTGTATTACTTCTCAAAGTGTCTTTTACTTTAAAGTCTTATCATTTATTTATTCTAAGCCTTGGCCATGTGTTACTGTAAGATTTTTGCATAATTAGTCTTCCTGTTTTTTACTTGTCTCATGATTGTGCATTATTTTTCTTGGGCTTTTTGTCTTTCTTGCAGTTGCCACATTGGATTCATTTGATCGACAAGTTATTGGCACAGATATTACACTAGATGCCCTTCTGGCTGCAATGCAACCATATATCCAGGCTTAAGACTGGCATTCAGGATGCCCTGCATCTCCAATGGCTGGGTATTTTATATGGGTATAGGCCTCTGCCAAAGGGCCCAACAGTGGCATTCTTGTTGAATATATTCTGCCAATGTTCTGCCCTGGACACAGACTTAAATAAGATTCTATGTAAGATTTTTGCTTATATACTGTCTCACCATGCAAATACAAAAGCCTCCTAGAAGCCTATTTCACCTACAGGATTTCACTTACCAATCTGTTTGTGTGTAAATATGCATTTGTCTATTTGTGTTTTTTTTTTTAAATTAATGATAAAATGTAAAAAATAATAATAAATAATACATTTTGAATATGTACAGTATGTAAATTAGAAATATTGAACATAAAAGTTGAACATAATTTTTACTAAATTTTTCAATTTATTTATTTACTTTATTTACTTACGTTTATATTAACTAAAATATCCTCCCTGGTACATAGTAGACCTTGATTTATGGTTGCATAAATAACAATTTCTTGTATCATTGTAAGGTTTTCTTCTAAGTCTGGTTCTTCTTAAGCTTTCTTGATTTTTTGATCTCTTAAGGGAGTTTTTTCCTTGCTATCGTCATCCTTCAACTTACTCATCAGGGACAAACCAATAGTTGTACTTCATACTTCATACTTTGCAACAATTTGAATTGTTAAAAGTGCTATACAAATAAAATTGAATGAATTTTAATTTATTATCTCTTGTATATTTACGTATACTAATTTATAATGTTATACTCTACTTAGTAGAGTTAGGCAAAAAGCAGAAAAATACATTAAAAAATCCTACTTTTTACACAAATTCGACTGGAGTGATAATTGTGAAGTACAATGAAGAAGAATCTGTACTTGACAGCTTTAGAGTCTAGGGTTGTATGTATGTGTAAGTGTGTATGCTCTGTGTATTTTGGGGTTACATGGTGTATGGTTGCATGTGTTTACTGTGTGTGTGGGTCTCTTTTCTCTTCCTCATTCCTCCTAAAAGCATGCTTCTCTATATGTGATAGACTTGTGTCTCATCCAGACACCTATTTTGCTAATAGGTAACTATTACTGTAATTATGAGGGAAAGGGTGCACAACTTTTCTATAACTAAATATAGTAATCTTATTACTGCATAATGTTTTAGGACAGTTACCCTGGTCCATTAATGTGCTCAGGATAAACAGTTTAGTTGAAACTATAAAAAAGGGGGGGAAATCATGATGTATATGTTCAGCATACTAACAAGTTATGTATTTGGAAAAAGCAAGTACAGTAATGCACTAGAGGGTAGTTTTCTATGAATGTATACTTTGAGAGGGTTTTTAGGGGTTCTGTGATTCAGAAGAAAGAAGAAACTAAAGAAACTGACTATTGCGTAAGCTGGGGTTGGGGGTGGAGTATACACTCTCATAAGCCATGTTTTTCTGCTGGGTGATGTCATTGCTTTTAGTCTACTGGTATGATGGCCACAAAATTCCAGAGTGGCACTAAATAAAAGTGCACAAAATGTTAACATGTGCCTCCTCAATTGGCAATGCTCACATGTGCAAAAATAAACAGGGCTGTCAAATATATTCGCCCCAGGAATGACCTTGACAGAATTTCTTAAAACCATGTCTGGACAAGTAAATAGTGTTAACCAAATTGGGATTAAATGAGATGATGTCTTAGTCAGTTTTCTAGTTACCAAAATACTACACTTTGTAGAGCTTAACAATGTATTTTATTAATAAACTCATGCTAATTTCAGCAGATACAAACGGACCATGGTTCTACGGACATTTGTAAAGGCGAACAAATCACAGAAGTAGCTCACATGTATTGTACAAAAATTAGGCACTGCAGTACACAATATTTACAACTATATACTACATATATCTTATATATCTTCATTGTGTTAGTGAATGTATGTGTGTGTTTGGGGGGGGACATGAACACTGTGTGATTCATGTCCTTAGGCGCGGTTATGGTCTTTGGCAACAGCATGGCAGTGTTGGGAAAGGGGACAAGGATATAGTGAAGTAGATTTGTATGAATTACCTTGTATATTCATGTCAAAGGTATAAAAGACTCGCTTTTGAGTTATGAACAAATCCGATTTACGACCGTGTTCCCTGAACGGAATTTGTTTGTAAGTAGGGGACAAACTGTATAGTATGTAATGTTAATGAGAAAAACAGATAGCTAAAACATTATGCCTGATATAATAATGATAATCAAACGTTCTATTGTGTCATGTGTGTTTGTGTGTGTGTTACTTTTACCGAATTTACAGAAATAAATTTATTTAAAATGCTGACCTTTTCAAAATTAAGATCTTCTTGGCTTTTAAATGCCTTTTTAATGGCTTTCCTCTTGCCACTCTTCCATAAAGGCCATATTTGTGGAGTCAAGTCAAGTCAAGTCAATTTTATTTTAACAATTGACATTGTCGCAAAGCAGCTTTACACAATAAAAAGAAGTAAGTTTTTATGCAATGTGTATGAATCAAAATGATCAGATTGTCCCTGATGAGCAAGCCGAGGGCGACGGTGGCAAGCAACTCCCTGAGATGGTAATAGGAAGAAACCTTGAGAGGAACCAGACTCAACAGGGAACCCATCCTCATCTGGGTGATAACAGATAGCAGGGATTGATCAGCATAATAATGTGTACTGGAAGTTCAGTGTAACAGGAGATGTGTTAAAATTAAAAGGAGTCCAGTTTGTTCCTGGAGGCTCAGGTAGACTGTAGGAGATTCCAGTCCTGAGCTATCGAACAACTGAAGTCACAACTGCATCAATCGATGATAGGACAGTCTTAATGGAAACCATCCCCAGCCACCACATGAATCCAGTCAGACCACACGGGGCATCCATGCGACGAGATCTCCAACCAGAAGCAGGACTCCAGGACGGGTTAGACGGCTCCAGAGGGCAGAGGGGTCTGGATCACTGGCAACTCAGGAGCGAACATGTATAGCTCGACAGAGAGACAGAGAGAGGGAAAGAAGAGAGGGAGAGAGAGAGGAGAGAGCAGAAAAGGAGAGAGCAGAAAATAAGGAGAGATGGCAGTTAGGTCTGGTCGCAGTCAACATGTATAAGGTGAATGTTTATTTAGTGCAGAGTGCAAGCAGGGACTCCGGCAGGACTAACTATAACAGCATAACTAAAAGGGAGAGCCAGAAGGAAACACAAACATGAGGGGGAACTGAGATGTAAAGCAACCGATCACCTCACCGTCAACAAACCTGAGTGATCAATGAGAGTGGGGAGGACAGCATCTAAACATACCAGTTCACCAGAATACTCTACGTCCATGAGTCCCCCAGATCTGCTCCTTTACCTAAGGCTAATCTATTTACAAAAATGCTTGGCTAAATAAATAGGTTTTTAGCCTAGACTTAAACACTGAGACTGTGTCTGAGTCCCGAACATTAATAGGAAGACTATTCCATAACTTTGGGGCTTTGTAAGAAAAAGCTCCGCCCCCCTGCTGTAGTTTTAATAATACGTGGTACTGACAAGCAGCCTGCATTCTTTGATGGAAGTAGGCGTGGCGGATCGTAAGACACTAACAGTTCACTCAGATACTGCGGTGTGAGACCATTTAGTGCTTTAAATGTCAGAAGTAGTATCTTAAAATCGATGCGAAGTTTCACAGGGAGCCAATGCAGTGTAGATAAGACAGGGGTGATGTGCTCGTATCTTCTGGTTCTAGTGAGGACTCTCGCTGCTGCATTCTGTACTAACTGAAGCTTGTTTATACACCTAGTTGAATAACCAGACAGTAAGGCGTTACAATAGTTCAACCTAGAGGTGATAAAAGCATGAATTAGTTTTTCTGCATCATTTAGTGACAATATGTTTCTTATCTTGGCAATATTTCTAAGGTGAAAGAAAGCTATCCTGGTGATATTATCTACATGAGCTTCAAATGAAAGGCTGGAATCTATAATCACACCGAGGTCTTTTACTGTTGCACTTGATGGAACAGAAAGGCCATCTAAAGTTACAGTGTGATCAGAAAGCTTACTTCTAGCTACTTGTGGTCCTATGACCAGAACTTCTGTCTTATTAAGCAGAAGAAAATTAATTAACATGCAATCTCGTATGTCCTGCACACACTGCTCAATTTTAGTAAACTGGTTTTTCTCATCTGGTTTTGCTGAGACATATAATTGTGTGTCATCAGCATAACAATGAAAACTAATACCATGTTTACGAATTATGTTGCCCAGAGGAAGCATGTAAAGGGAAAAAAGCAGTGGGCTAAAACTGAGCCCTGTGGAACACCAAACTCCACTTGAGAACATGAGGAATGGTCACCATCTAAATCTACAAACTGATAACGATCAGTCAAATAGGATCTGAGCCACAAGAGGGCAGCTCCCTTAATTCCTACTACCTTTTCTAATCTGTGAAGGAGAATACTATGATCAATGGTGTCAAAAGCTGCACTGAGGTCCAGTAACACAAGTATAGTGACGCAACCCTGATCAGAGGCCCATAGGAGGTCGTTTACTACTTTAACAAGTGCTGTCTCTGTGCTGTGATGAGGCCTAAATCCTGACTGATACACTTCATTTATGCTATTTCTGTGTAGATGTGAACATAGCTGCTGTGATACGACCTTTTCCAAAATCTTATAAACGGAAGGTTTGATATCGGCCTGTAATTATAAAGCTGACAGGGGTCAAGGTCAGGTTTCTTGATTAGCGGTTTAATAACGGCTAATTTAAAGGATTTAGGGACATACCCACTACTGAGTGAACAGTTAATTACTTTCAACAGGGGTTCTGTTATTGCTGGTACTATCTGTTTGAGAAAATGTGTCGGTATAGGATCTAATATACAGGTTGACGATTTTGAAGAAGAGATGAGTGAAATTAGTTCCCTCGCTTCAAGGGGAGTAAAGTGTTCTAAGTTCTGATGTGATGTGGTTAGATCATCTGAATTATTTAAATTGTCTGGTTTCAAAGCCTGAATTTTTTGCCTAATATTTATGATTTTATTATTGAAAAAGTTCATGAAATCCTCACTACTGCATGATGTTGTGGAGATTTCTGCAGTGGTCTTGTTTTTAGTTAATTTAGCTACGGTATTAAATAAAAATCTCGGGTTGTTTTTGTTATTTTCTATAAGAGTGGAGAGATACGTTGATCTAGCATCACTGAGAGCTTTTTTATAGTTCAGGATGCTCTCCTTCCAAGCTATTTTGAATACTATCAATTTAGTTTGGCGCCATTTACGTTCGAATTTTCGAGCGGTTTGTTTTAAAGCACGTGTGTGGTCATTATACCAAGATGCTTTTCTTCAGCAGGGACAGGGAAGCTTGTCAGAGTTGATCGGAATATGCATGGAGTCAAATACAGGGCAATCTTAGAAAAAGAGTCTGCAAAAGCGTTGAGACTGGGGCGAGGTTCACCTTCAAGCAGGACAACAACCCTAAACATACATGTATAGCCAGAGCTACAATGGAATTGTTTAGATCAAAGCATATTCATGTGTTACAATAGCCCAGTCAGTGTCCAGAGAATCTGTGGCAAGACTTGAAAATTGCTGTTCACAGATGCTCTTTATCTAATCTGCCTGAACTTGAGTTATTTTGCAAAGAAGACTTGGCAAACCTTTTCGGTAAATGTGCAAAGCTGATAGAGACATACCCCAAAAAACTTGAAACTGTAATGGCAGCGAAATGTGATTGCATTATTTTTTTTTAAATTTATTTGAATACTATTTATCATTTTCTTTCCATTTCACACTTATGCAGCACTTTGTGTTGGTCTCATAAATGGTCACATATTTGCACTGATGTAGTATACACACTACTATCGACACTTCTGGTAGCTGAAAAATTGCATTTTGTTGCTGAGTATGCAATGACAAGTTGTACCTACTCGTTTTGTACTACCTACTATTGGGTAAATGTGCTTCATTTTTAAAATGTGCCTCTTTTCTTTATGGGGGGTTGAAGGAGGGGGTTATGGGGCTGTAAGTCGTGAGAACCCCTGGTTCACATAATGAGTCTCACTGTTCAACATGTGAAGGTTTTCTGGGTTATGCTAAGCCCTCTTTCCCGTTCATACATGCAACTTGTTTGAAACATGAACAATGAGACCTTTGATGGAAATCACAGAAAATCACACCACAGGTTCACAGCAAAGTAACAGTCAAATTACTGGTTATCAAACAACAAGCATTTAAGAAGAATTACTGATTTAATTGGTTACAAGTGCTTTACAAAATTGTTTCCAGGTAGAGCCTCATCTGTTTGAATAATTAACTCCATGAACTGTAAATGAGAACTGCATATGGACTGTGCAGGTCTTGAGGAAAAGTGCATAGCATGTACTGGGCAGCAGAATTTCTCCCTAATAAAACTTTAATCTTTATTCCAAGACTAACTGACAGTCTGTTTCCGTCTACTGTCAACTACTGGCCTTAATCATATACACTATATGGCCAAAAGTGTGTGCACCCCTGACCATCAAACCCTCTGAACACCTTTTTTTATGTGCCGAAAAAGACCTTTTCAAGAAACTAGGGACATAGGTTTTATCTTATATTTGGTTTACTGTAATTATATAATAGAAAATACTAGATTGCTGTGATTATACTGAAGATATTTTTATTGTTGTTTAATGCTGTAAATATAACCAAGGTGTAGTCAGTCCAAAAGGTCACTT
Source organism: Clarias batrachus (assembly GCA_003987875.1). Classification (NCBI taxonomy): domain Eukaryota; kingdom Metazoa; phylum Chordata; class Actinopteri; order Siluriformes; family Clariidae; genus Clarias; species Clarias batrachus. Next base: position 60,107 of record QMIH01002220.1, read on the forward strand.
AAACAACTCCTGACCTTGGTTTTGTAAAGATATATTCACTATAACGTTCTTATTGATTCAATATTCTTATGACATTAAATACAGTCTAAACACACTTAGGTATGGATGCCAAGCTTCTTACTGGGTGGGAACCCATACAGCTGGCATGGGAAGTAAAACAATAGCCCTTGGTATTTTTCATGTTTGACTACTTCTAAAAAATTGTCAGCCACTTCCACAGGTACCTTTAGGCTACTCTAATGTGAATTAGGAAAGTCATTTTATACCAGTTCATGCTTTTCTTTAAATAGTTTCTCCATGTAATGTTCATCCGTTCTCTACTAATATCTTATAATACGGAGTCCATAGAGGTTAATACGTGTTGAATCTACATGAAATAGGTGCAGTTCCTGAAGCTTAAGGAAACTGTCAGTCAGTAGAAGATATACTCGGACACACACTAAAGCAGACCCTTACTCAGCTCTGTGGCTGCCAACCTATTAAAGCTGATTAAGGCCTGAATTCAGGGTAGAAAGTTTAAGATTTATCATCCTAGTAAAAGAGGAGGTTGTTTGGACCAAGTGAAAAGGTTTGATATTGTTCCAGTCACAATAGTCCGAGCATGCCAGTAGCCTGTAGATGGTCTATCCCGAAAGGCCACAATATTTTCCAATTCTCTGAGAATATTTCATGCTGAATGAAAGGCTTTCGTTTGCAGTTCTTGTAAATATCCTCAGACACAAACGCAAGATAGAGTTTTTTTTTATGTTGCCCCACTCAAAATGAAGAAAGACCAGCTTGAATGTGTGAAGTAAAGACCATCTTCATTGACGGTATAACAGGCATTGATTTGAAAATCTCACTATTTTGGCTAAAATGAGTATTTATTTTAATATTTTCCTCTTAAATGCAGGGCAATTATTCTTGTCCTGATTATGTCCAAGGTGTGTATATTTCTCTGCTTAAGATATGCTTTAATATTTTAGTATTAAAGTGTTTGACATTAAGATTACAAATGCCTTAAATAACCTTCGTGTGGTGATTCAACAATATCCCTTCCTCAGCCAAAGACTTATTCAAATAAAGACTAGTGGAAGAACTATCTATTCTCACATAGATTACTGATCAGGAATGGAAGTGGAAATGGATTTTTTTTTTCCAACTCACCTATTGTTACTCCCATGTGGGGCAAACATCCACAGAAAGCATATATTTACTCCAACAGAATATTATCATTGGAATAATATTATCTATCTATCTATCTGACTGCGTTACTTTTAAACAATTTTAAACACAATTGAAGCTGATGCTGTTGATAACATGAATGTGAATGAATTTCAGCAGAAATGTAAATGACCAGAAGAAACGTATAAATTAATAATGAATAAATCAAACATATAACTAATTGCCTATGTATAGATGCTATGTAAAATGGTTTAGGCCAATTTACTTGAAACATTATAAAGATAAGAAAATAAATTTTTAACATGTTATATTAATGGTTTTCCTGGTTGGTTTAGACATGGTTGGACAGCAATGGCGGCTGGTGCAAAAAAAGTAATTTATGGTTATGCATTTGACTACAGTCCAGAAGTCCTAGGTTCAAATCCCATGACCATCAAGTTGCTACTACTGGGGGCTTGAGCAGGGCCCTTAACCTTCCACTGCTTAAATGTATAATGAGATGAAAATGAAAGTTGCCCTGGATAAGGGCGTCTGCTGTAAATGTAGAAGGCACAGTACCACTATATCAATTCTGAATTAACATTTTAGATGCCTTGTGCATTGTCTAACGAATGCTGCAAATGAAACCCGTTTTTCCCCATAAGTAAGTTTTACATGCTCATAGTGGTTAACCAAGAATGTCATTTGTTTTCTCAAATTACAGAGTATATGGGAAAATTATTGACCTCTTTGGATTACATTGCCTTACACTTTCATATGATGAACACAGGTGCCTTCATCAGATCATTCATTAATTCATTAATCTATTATATACAGAAAGAATTGTATGTGGAATTTGGCAAAGGAATTAATACTGTACTCTACTGCGGATCATTCAAATGTATGAAAAGGTTGCATGCTCTTGAAAAGGTGTTATTTAATCTGTGATAGCATATTATTAATGAACAACAAAGTTTAGAATTTTTATTAATACATTTAAGAGACCTTCAAGGAGTAAATGTCAAAGTTAAACTGGCTGCATAGTGAGTGGGAAGAGTGTTCATTTCAATTATAAAATGTGGTCTTGATAAGGCCAGCACAAACATCATTCACTCAAAGTGCTTTTAGATGAAAAGTGACTTGATGATGACTTCAGTAAAAGTTTTATATGGGATATTATTCTCAATGAGATGTAACAGCAACCTTAAAGAAAGTGTTTATTACTTGAAAGTAGAAGCAGCAGCAACAGAAAAGCCTGCTCTCACATTTTTGTTGTCTTTTTTTATTCACCGTTCTTTATTTTAAGTCAATGCAACGTTATTACCCAGTCTACACTTTATACAGCTACAGTTGTATGAAGCTACCTGATACATACTGTATGAACAGTTTGACAGTAAAATGAAAGCTTAATTTTTGTTAAGTGATAAATCAGTCTGTCAATCAGTGTGTATGTATCCTTATGATATTTGTGTAATGTTTTTTATAGAAAAGTATCTTTATGTCACTTACTGTATGATGTGGTCAAAAGAAGCAATACAACTAGAGATGCCCTTTTCGGTGAAAAGTAAAAAAAAAAAAAAAAAAAGAAAATGTAAATGTAAATGTCTCCTTACTGTCAGGATTTGTATTGGGAGTGTCCTTGTATAGGGATGTTTGACTTAAAGGAAGTCATACTGTAAATTCTGAGAAATGTTGGAATTCTAGAGAAGGATATCAGTTAATTAAATAAAAAATATGAATCATGAATATACAATGACTCTAGTAAACTAGGTAAACTAAGAGTCCCTTAATCATTTATGTGATGTATGTTTCCATACATACATGTATGTATTTATTAAAAATAGAGTTCAGCTTCATTAAATGTGCCTATAATAAAAAAGAATGATTTAAAATTATAATTTTATTATTTTACATGACTTTGCTGAAAAAGAAGAAGAACAATGATTCTCTCCGTCCACTGTATACATGTATGGAAATGAGAAAACAATAAGATCTGCTTAACTTGATTTGATTTGAATTGAGTGAGTTGTCCCGAACAACGTGGTAATACGTACAGTACAGTACATAAGCTTTTGATACCCTTAAGATTAAAAGTAACTGTATTCCCATCTGTAAGGTGTGCCTTTTAAAATAAACCCAGACTTAGAAGTTACATTATAATCAAGAATTATTATTATTTTGTTATATGAGTCACAAACGTAGGTACACTGATGCAGCATTCCTGTAAAGAGGGAATTTTTCTGTCTAATCCGATTGGACAAAATGTAATTTTTATTAATGATTAGTAAACAGACCATGACTGACTTTTGAAAATGCTAGTTCTAATTGATATTAAGATCCGAACAGGTATAAATTTATTATCAGCATGAGACATTGCTCTAATAGTAATCACATCTTTCATCCCTTTTGCATTCAGTCCTCTTAAAGGGCTCAGTGGAATAAGCACCTGATACTTTGCAGTGAACAGATCGGAGTTGAAACTGCAAATCGGAATAAATTTGCAGATGAAGAAGCCTACAGTATGTGCAAATGATTTATTTTTAACTGATGCTAACAAGCAAATAGATGGTGTGCTGCTAGTCAGTTTGCTCTAGGAGCTGTCACCGAACCCACAAGCACAAAAGTACAGCACCAGTCCTGCAGCTCCAGCATACAATACCTGAAAAGGTGCTCAGTTGTGAAAGTATGTTTCTCATTAGGCAGTGTGGAGTCTGTGCTTGTTACAGTGCAGTGTGGTCACTTAAATAATGCTTATCTGAAAAGCCATTTTCATTTTTTTTTTCTCCTTGGAGTGCATGAGGTCTTTCAGCAAATGATTGGCACCTCAAATGTAACGCTGATCGTTTGTTTACAGATCGAGGTAATGGCCTGCTGACTCAACATGACATGTTATAGGCCAGCAGTCAAAATCAGCAACACTGGGAGGCTTTCAACTCTAACTAGTGGCTTAAGGGCAGGTATTATTCACCGTTGCCTGGAGTCTGATGATTCTGTGTATTTGTAAGGCCATGGTTGAAGGGCTCTTGCCAGCCAACAGCTCTGTCTGCTACTCAGCGTCTGTCTGCACCAGCACAAATAGTTCAAACTGCACTTGGCATGGGCATTAGCGGAAATGAGATGGTGAAGATTTCAACCTGACAGTCCATCTCGTCAAGCCCTCGGCATTGCTGACAGTCTGGGCTGTATCCCGCTCTCAGCAAGGGCCTGCTGTATGAATTCTTCAGCACCCAATAAGATCTCAGTGTACATATTTTACTGCCATCAGCAACATCCTAAAATCTAAAGAAAATCACTAAGAAGTAATGATTTCAAATGAGGAAAAACTATACCAGTATACATTTATAGTCTACTAACAAATCAAGTGATGTATTTTTTTTCCCACTGATGCTCTTTGTGTTAGATTTCTATTTATTAAAAATAAAGTCAAAATTACAAGATATTAACAAAAGATATTTAATTTGCCATGTTTGTGTTGTCATGGGCTAATAGTTTGGCAGACATTTTGAATTAGTATGAGAATAGCAACTATCATTTACAGTACTGAGAACGTGTAGATATGTTTTCTTTTGTACTGTGGAGTTTGATGATTTCCACACCGATGTTTTACCTTAGTGTAGAAAATTTGCCAAGTTTGACTGAATGGGGAATTGTTCAAGCAAATAAAGCAGGCTTTTTGCAAAAGGTTTAGGGGATAAGCCATATCCAGGCAAGTGTGAGATCCAGAAAACCATGCTAGCCCTCCCCACCACCCCGAAGACAGACACAAAGAAACTCCTTGTCTGCTCTTTCTATTTACCTTCACTGATATTGTACAACTAATAAGTTAATGGAACTATGTAAAAACAGGGACTGAGGGAGTAAGGGCAACTCCTGCAACTGATCTGGGGTTTGAAATACAGTTGCCATAAGAATCAGGACAAAGTACCACTGATGCTTATGCAGGCAGTTTTAGTCTGTAATGAGCTCAATTGAGTTAATTGCAAATTTGATTGTATTTTAATGACTCAGACCCAATACACTGATCGGCCATAACATTGAAACCTTTAACATGCAAACCACATTGGTTTTTGGTTTCCCATGTGCCACCATGTGGGTTATTGAGTGGGGCCTCAGTGGATCAAACTTTTGTCCAGCACATCCAATGGAGTGTGAATGGACGATTCCCACTGGTGTAGATAGACCTTTGGTGCCCATGATCCTGTCACCAGTATAATGGTATGGTATATAGTTCATAATCAATGTTATTTACTGATCGGTGTATATTGGCTGTATTATGAGGTGGAGGTATTAGCAGTATTATTGTTTATAAACTGATTATATAAACAATAATACATAGTTGTGACAAAGAACTCTAAGGAAGTCTTTTCTGCCAACTGCAATTAGAGTTAACAACTCTGACATCACATTAGAGAGGCTCATATACATTCTGTCTTCATTGCACTTTCATTAATATTTGCTGATTATATACTTGCTGGTTCATTCTCTCTATTACTATTGTACTTGCTGGTGCACCTTATGTATAGTTTCATTCCCACCTGTATATACAATTCTCTCTCTCTCTCTCTCTCTCTCTCTCTATATATATAT
>QMIH01002220.1:65854-80205 GCA_003987875.1 Clarias batrachus
TATAGTGCATTCCCAGAACTTATAATTGCTTAATTAATGTATTAATTAATGTACAATTGAGTGTAATTTCACTTTACTAGGGTGTGGAGGAAGCTTTGGTTACAAAATACAATTTATATCATTAAATTTACCTAGGAAGAAAAATGCTCGGAAGGTTACAATTACATTAGTCATCTTGTATTTCAATTAGTATAATTACCTATTTTAAATAAATTTTTGCAACGGTTGAACTATTTGCAAGTTTCTGAATGCTAAATTAATATGTTCTAGGAGAAACATGTTTAAATTTAACCAAATGCATGCTACTGCACTGATGCATGGCATTGTGGGCTACTACTATAAAGCTCTACTGCCAATCCTCTAAAACAGTGGTGCTGGTTTTTAATTAATCATCTATTTCTCCTGAAAATAATATATAACATGAGTACAATATTCAGACACACATAGTATTGTATTTATGAGTGACATGTTTACAGTAATGGGAGGCGCTGCTCCAGCTCCTGTGGGTTTGCGGGTGATGGTGAAGGTGAGAGGTATGGCATTCAGGTAAGGTATGCAGTAATGTATTGTATGCTAGAAATACAGTAACTGCCTGCAAGACAAAAGAAAAAAAAAACACTTTATTTTACTCACAGTTCAATTGTTAACCAAGCCAATTAGTTTATAACATTGCACAGAGAACAAAGAAGCGATGAGAACATTTCATCGAACATCTGTGTCTACTCCAGGGTTTACATGCTGTTTCAATGAAACAGTGTTTTATGTCAATTCAAGGGAAGACTAAACAGCAACATCAATTTGTTACTTTTTTCTCTTAAATTTACATATGACACATGAGCTGTGACAGCAAACCACAGGTCTAACTAAATCACTACTTTTCTTCCTAATATGCTCCAAATCTAGACAGTGCTTAAGGCTATTGTAAAGACCAGAAAAGAAAAAGAAGTGTTTGTCAGATGATAAAAACATTAAATATTAAGACGAAAGGCTGCTCTGTGAGCATGTTCTGGGAGCTGTTCTCCTGAAGGAGAAGTGTGTGGGTTGGCACTAACACGCGTAAATGAGCGACATAAAAGTAGGCCTTAAGCAGCACTGCACTGGAAAACTCATTAGGAGAGAGACAGGGAATAACGGCACGCATCTGGGGAGCTGTAATATCAGCCCAGTCCACTGACCTGCACCACTTAAAAGCCCAGGGATCAAGTTTCATTGAAACTTGGCATTGGATTTAACATTTAAAAAGACCCGTAGAACCTGGGTGCTGTTATCAATTCAACCTTCTTTAGCATACTTATTAATCATCAAGCATGCATGCAAGTGTAGTGTTGGTCCACCTAACGGTTAGGTGGAAAAAGCAACTGCAAGTCCACAGCAGTGTTACAGCCACGATAACTGTTATAGTGGTTTTAGTAATGAATAAGGCTATAATAGTGAAAATGTAAGATGATCAGGCTATCCAGGTTTTTTGCTAATAAAGTATGCGCACATATTGTACACATAAGTGGAAACAGGGACAAATTGTAGCCGGTAAGGAGTAAATAAAGGATCAGTAAGCATGTCCTCAACCTCAGTTGCATCTTATGGATAAAAAGTTATGACTCTGCTGTAAATGGAAAATGGAGAATAATATCTCACTGTTCCCTGTTTATGTGTGTTTTATAATGTTTGGTAATACTCTGTAAAAGCTTTGGCAATATCTTATTTTATTTATTGTCTTGCCAGAGAAACAGCACTGAGGCTGGAGGTGATATTGGAAACTTTGTGGCTGTAATGGCTCATCGGTGAACTCTTCTGATTAAACTGAGCTGCTGCTGCTGCTGCTACACACTGTTCTCATAATATCATGATGTCACTGATATTTCGTAATTAATTGTTCACAGTGGCAACACAGCACACACACACACACACACACACACACACACACACACACACAGCTAGTATCACTTAAATGAGTTTCTCCTCAGACAGTAAGGAGCCCCTGGTCCTCAGACTTATTAATGTGGTTGCCATGCAGATAAAAAGGACACAGGATACACAGTCATGTTGCGTCTTTCGGTAAGTATGTATTCTGTGAAACGTCCCAGAGCTGTCTGACATACTATTCGTCTCTTCGTTCGTGCTGGCACATAGAGAGACAGACGGGAAGCAGCCCGTGCCTGAGCTGTTTTACCCATCAGACTCATCACAATGTGCTCTTGTCTCCAAATACAGAAGCAAACCCAATCTAAAGGGCTACTGGATATAAATAGACCTAAGCATTTCCACTTACTGCTCATACTTTATTTAGATTTCTTTTCACATGACGTCTGTATTTTGGAATGAACTTAAGTGACAAATGAAAGGAAAGCTCGCGCTCTGTCATGCTGTAGAAGGCATTGGTCCTTCTAACTGATCATCCTCATCCTATGATCATTTGTTCTATTCTGGTCTCTTCTTGTTGGTGTTTTCTTGGGTGTCAACGTCAAACATGTGCAAAGCACGCAATGTTCAATGTGATGTTGAGAGTGCTCAATGTGGTATTGATCACCAGCATCAGATCTTTAAGCTTTAAAAGGACTGGTGTTTATCCTCCAGTACAGTTCCAGAGACTTGTAAAGTCTTTGACAGGACACACTCAAGCTGTTCTGTCTACTTGTGGTGGCCCAACACATTACTAAGTCATTTTATGCTGATTTGTTTCATTTGTCCTGTGTAAGTCTTTCCATAAATATCCCCTGGGGAATTTGCAGCAAAACTAACCCTGTTGCTAAAATAAACGTTATAATCAGAATTTCTCAAGGAATTACAGTGAATTCAGAGATCTGTTATGAACAGAAGCGATGAGATCTAAGAGATCTTTAACGCTCGGACACAAGGAGTCTATCAAAGCAACACCTCAGCTGGCCTTAATCAACCATCTCTGAGTTACAAATTCATTCAGCTGTTCAATCCTGAGCTAAATTCCGAGTGACAAATCAATAACAATGATCACGAAAGTGAATGAGAATTTGATACATTGAGGTTTACACCTTCTTTATTTCTGTAGTAACACTCACTCACTCACTCACTCAGTCATCATCATCATTACCGCTTAATCCTGTATTCAGGGTCACAGAGGCCTGGAGCCTATCCCAGGAGACTTAGGCACGAGGCAGGATACACCCAGGACAGGGTGCCAATCCATCACAGGGCACACAGACATACACTCATTCACACACACACTACGGGTAATTTGGGAACTCCAGTTAACCTAACCTACATGTCTTTGGAATGTGGGAGGAAACCGGAGTACCCGGAGGAAACCCACCAAGCACGGGGAGAACATGCAAACTCCATGCACACAGAGACGGGAATCGAGCCTGGCCGGGGATCGAACCCGGACCCTGGTGGTGCAAGTGACAGTGCTCTCTCAGAAGCATCATTTTAATCCAGCAATGAAATCTTCTAAACGTTATAGTTGTTCAATATGCTTAATTGTTGAAGTGTAACATGTGGCATCCGGACATTTGAGAAAAACATGGATAGGCAGCTGGAAGCATCATGTGTGTCTGGTTAAGCCCTTGAGTCTGAGCTACATCTGCGAAGCGTTTCTTTTTTAGTTTGGTCTGGTGAAGTGTCAAGCATGACCCATAAAACTGTCTGCTTTTTTCTCTCTCTCTCTCTCTACCACGCCCTTGCTTTCCCTCCCGCACCTTAATTCTCTCAGGGATGAGTTCTGATTATTTATCTTCAGGTCATCTGTCCATGCAGCTCAACACCAACTTGCTTTTAGAGGCCTATCATTAGACACCACATACACATTACTAGATGGAATTGTTTTAGCCCCTGTAATGTAAATCTGTATAGTTTTAAAAATATCATGGTTGTGACTGTGGGACATGAGCTCTATCTAGCATTTGGGTATGAAAGTAAAAACAGTACAATAACACAACTATTACTATACAGTATATTAGGAATCTTTGTGGTGTGAAAAAAAACATGTTATTGGGATATGAAAATGTTATATCTCAGACTATATGTATGCATGCTATACATATTCATACTGTACATAACTTCATTAACTTTATTCTATAACCCAAATTGTTGTTGTTTTGGTTAATTGTGTGCATTAAAATTTTCATTAAAATGTGTATCATGCATTATGTCATTATGTTTATGCTTCTGTCTATTCAAATATCTGTCTATACTGTACCATAGTTTTCATCTCATACATTGAATTTTCAGGCGGTGTAGGAGAAGCATGCAAAGGTGGACAGACAGGTTCCCCTCTCTCTCTCTCTCTCTCTCTCTCTCTCTCTCTGTACGGATGAAGGTCTGCTGCTGGGCACATGAAGCCTCAGGTTATTTTCTTAATGGTGCTACAGTTTTCACAGTGTTGGTGTGCCTGATTCAGGCAATGTAAGAATGGTGAGAAGGAATGAGGACCCCCACACTAATAACGCCACAGCACAGCCAGACTTTGACCTTACGACCCCCACCATCACCACTGGCACGAGCCTGCAATAGCTCATCACTCACTCACCTGCCAAGTGTTTTCATGGGGAAAATACCCATTTAGAACTCATTAATCAAGACCAGGCTATATTTAGTCAGCTATGAGCTCACTCACAAGCTCTGCCCTGAGCCATGGGTTTGCACTAGTCTAACTAACTTTAAATGTAATGTATCCTGGATCTACATACTGGACATAAGTTTATAAGTAAAAAAAAAAAAAAAAAAACCTTCCAAACTTATTCAAAGTGGTTAACTTATTATCACCGGATTCTCACCCCAAATCCTACAAAACTCATTTTTAGGTTTTAGACAACTGGTTTAGGCCCCTTACCAACCACACACACTCATCCTTTCTGTGCTACATGTGGTCATTTCAAAGATTAAAGTTAGGTAAATCCATGCAATGCACTACTACATAATGGCACCCTGGGCTGGGTCCTCAGAGCATGCTCCATCCAGTTTGTATAGGTCTTCATCATGTTTCTCCCTCGTCCCCTTTCCCAAGACACTTGTCATCTTCTGCCAGAATAACAACTGTGCTGCAGCACTGACCTTGACTATTACAAAATACTTTAAACAGCTATTTAAAACCTGTATGTACAGTCATGGCCCTGACCAAGTTCCCAACTAATTTATAGACAACAGATCTATAAATATTGTCATTGTTCATACGATGCACACTACTCACATAAACTCATTCATGAAGCACAAACATCTGGGGTTTAATATCACCATGTGCAACTGGAACTTGAACTTCCTTTCAGGCAGACACCAAATGATGAGAGTTGACTACATTCAGCCTCGTCTTGTGCTCCCCGTACATGGATGATTGCATTGCTCCAATGTAATTTTCAACTGTGCTGATGACTCACTCATCCTGGGCCTCACAAACAGAGATTAAATAGCTGACAGAGTCAGAATGGTGCAAAGACCTTTCTCTCAACATCACCAAACTGAAGTTTTGGAAATGATAATGGACTACAGGCTTTGCACTGATCCTCTTGAGGGAGTAAGACTGGTGTCCCTAGATGGGACACCAGTCAACTGCACCACAGTATGCATCCCAGCATGTTTTGGGGACATTGGTGGAAGATGAAAAATGAAAGGAAACCTATGTGCAAACATGTAGAACTTCATGCAGACAGTAAACTTTGGCCAGGATCAAACCAGGGACCATGGAACTGTGAGACCCTGAAATGCTCACAGCATACACAAAGTGCCAGTGTGTGATTATAATGTATTTGTACTGAGTTTAGTTTTTACTCATATATAAATGAAACATAAAAATTATCCAGCTGGACAAATGGCTGTACTTTTTTTACAAGCGTCCTGTGTGTCCTATAGAGCTGGTTTATCTTTTTATGTTATACTAGTGAATTAAGCTTGAGCCTGCATGAAAATACTACCTTTTATATATTTAAACACATCTACCAGTCATGTTCTTTGATCTTTTTTTTTTTTTTTTAACCCAGAAGCAAAGCCTTATGCATACTTCCTGATTAACAGTAATTTTATCTCCTTCCCTTTTTGTTTCTTTGTTTGTTTAGGTAATCTACCCTGCATTACCACTGCACTATGTTTGACAATGGACTTGTTTCAGTAAAGCAAGTTGTAGATTTGCTGTTTGGATTTATTGATCAATCTCTGTGCCTTGACCCCCATGGAAGTATGGTGGCAAGGGAAAAAATGACATTAATTGCCTATGGTTGTCTCTTTAGTGTCAGTGTCAATTCCTGTGCATGACACTTTAGTCTGAACTCCACTCTCACTCTGACTGACTCATTCACTCCACACCTCTCCACCTAAGCCAGGTCTGTCCCAAGGGTTAAACAGCGCCAGTTCCCAAAGGCATAGCCAATCACCAGAGAGGAAACAGAGCCTCTCCATTATTGCAGTTTCCCTGTTTTTTATTCACATGTGGTTCTGATTTCGCCATGAGGCAAAGTGTTTTCTTTGGAGGCTGTGGTCAGCAGCTCGGCTGAGTTTCCTGTTCTCCCTGGAGCTGCATGCCTGGTCCTCTGCTCTCTTCCTTCCTCCAACATGGAAGATGATCCCAGCTCATGAAGGACTGCAGTCACTGTCCAACATTAAGCCCCCACTGAGGCAGATGAGAAGCCTGCTGGAGTAGGTTATGGACCACTGTTGATGTCAGTGCATTCCATAGTGGCTTAACAGGTAAAGATGGATGCTACATTAGTCTTTTAAATGATGTAAAGGATCCCTAGAGATCCCTTGCATGGACACAGAGTGCCTGGACCACCAGCACAGACCAGCTGTAGCTGTCAACAGTTTCACAATAATGTATACAGCATCAGAGAGTGAAGGAAAAGGCAAAGAAACGTTGAGAAAGAATACTTACAGACCAAAGTGTGAGTTGATGGATTTCCTCCTAGTGTCATTAGTGGGAGATTGTTTATTTCTCATTTGCTCTTATTTGTTGTATAACAATCAACATGTGTGTTGGAACTGATTTAGGCTTCACAGTCTGTTGTGCTCAGCACATCTGAGAAATGCATTAATCCTTTTTGCCTCTACGGACCCTTTCTGATGGCCCAAGGGGGTGCACACACCTACACTGCAGCATTCCAAGGGCTTAACCTAAAACCTATTTTTAGATGCAGGTCAATGCTCAGGACAGATGATTTAGTCTAACACATTATGGATAAAAAAAAAAAAGACCTACAGTAGAAAACGGATAATGTCATTCTTAGCATGGGCTAAAATTTCTTAAACAAGACATAGAACATGATTTATCCCAAATAATGACTAATTATTTGTGCACTGTACAAAAGGCCACAAAAAATTTGTGTTGATTTTTTTTACATGAAGAGATCATTACCAAACAGGTTTTTTAGCTGTAAAAATGAACTGTATATTACATAATTACATAATTTTTATGAGCATGTCACTGCATATCGTACAGTGTATGACTGTGTATGTGACAAATAAAATTTGAATTTTTGAATTTGAATAATCATATACTGAATGGTGGCATCAACTTAAGAGCAGATTCCAAATGCAGGGCCAGCAAACCTTTCTTTTGTTTGTGGAATTTACTAAACCCAAAAAGGTTTTACTTAAGTAAAACCAATAACCAGGACTAAATGTTAGGCCACAACTCTCTAAAGGTCCCACCACAATTTTAGTTGGGTTAAGGTTTGGCCTTTGATCATTCTGATACAGATTTATGCTATGAATCATTGTTCAGTTTCGTGATCTAATTTCAACTAAGCTTTTGCTGTCGGACAAAAGCTTTGGCTTCAAATCTGCTTTTGCAATGCTTTGGTATACAGAGAAGTTCATAGTCGACTCAATGACTGCAAGGTTCCCAGGTCCTGCAAAATAAGCCCAATTCGTCACCCCTCTATTGCCATGCTTGACAGTGAGTAGGAGGTGTTTCTGCTGAAATGCTGTTTGGTTTTCCCCAAACATTAAGGCCAAACAACTCCACTTTGATGTCATCTGTCCATAGGACATTGTTCGAAAAGTGTTGTGGTTTGTTCAGGGGCAGTTTTGCGAATCTCAAGCATGGTTTTAGGTTCTTAAGAGACTTGCTCCTGGTGACTCTTCCAAACAAAGCATACTTGTTCAGTCTTCTTCTAATTGTGCTGTCATTGACTAACTGACTAACATTTAACATTTAACATGCTCAGTGAAGCCCCTGTAGGGTCTGAGAGGTAGCTGTTAGTTTTTTGTATTTCTCTAAACATGGCACGGCCTGACATTGGGCTGAGTGTGCTGGGACATCCACTCCTGGGAAGATTGGCAATTATCTTGAAGGCTTTTTACCAGTGAATAATATTTCTCACTGTAGAAAGTCATTGGAAATGTTTTTAAGGCTCTTTCCAGATCTAAGACCATTGCTTATGCCTTTTCCTCATTGCAGTGGTTTAACACACATGCTCCAGACCAGCAAACTTCTAAAACTTCAGTCCTGCACACCTGCTGATGATGAAATAAATAATTGCATACTGAAAAACGTTATATGTTGTTGTTCATCCGTGGTTATATTTGCCTAATGAAATTCACATTTTGGTGATACAGTATATGGCCACTATATGACCAGGGTCTGAACCCATTTCCAAAACCAAAACATTTGCAGCTGTTAGCATCACAGTTATCATGGGTGGAACACAGAGGCAGAGGGATTAATGACAGTACTTTTATTAAGAGACCTTTGAGGAATGGGTCAGTGAGGCAGTTAGGAGTATTGGTACATGGGATGGTGTAGGTGGTCTTCAGCCTGGACTGGATTCTGGTAAATTTATGGGTGGCTTGGCTGCAAGTTTAAGCAAATTGGGAAACTGCTGTCCTCTTCCTGTGTGAAGCTTTGTCTTCTGAGTCTGTAGGGAACAAGATGGACAAAAGTCAAATGGTTTCAAATGATTTGCGACATTACTTACTTAAATTAAAGGTTTATATTTTCTTGTTCTGTTGACAAGGTGATAATGCATAGTCTACTCTGTATATTTCAGCTTTTCGTTCCTTCCAGGTTAAAGACTTTTGAAAACGCTGGGAAAAAAACAAGGAAAACCGAGGTTTGGGGTTTTAAGAGTGTCTGCCGCATGGGCCATATCTCCTGTTTTTAATGTTAGAACGTGACCCAATAATCATTTTTTTCAGGCTTCTAATTGACCAACATTGCTTTACAATAAGGGTTATAGAGCCATCTGTTGGTTTGGCATGTTCTTGACACAGAGTTTTAGTGGTTTCATGTGGATAAAGTTTTTTTTTTTTCCTAAAAAACAAAGAAGCAAAATACTGGCCTTTACTGGCCTAATACTGGACTAATAGAAGAGCTTTGCTTTACCTGGATTCATAAATCCATAAGCAAACAAGGTTTTTACTGTACTGCTTTTAATCTGGAGTCATTCTGCTGTTCGGCTTGATGTCAGGCCAGTAATTCTCAACAGGACCTTTATCAAGGATAATTTGTTTGCTCTTTTAAAAGCTCACTGTCAGGGTTTCATCTTGGAAACATTTTATAATGTAGACACTGTTATGTACAGAAAGGAGAAAAAAAGATGGACTAAGCAGCTCACATCTGGAATAAGGCAGTACATACTCACATGTGTAGACAGTGACTGTGCTCTGACTGTGGACCTGAGACTACTGATTATTTTGTCCATCATTTTGCTCTGTATAAGACTAAATTAGTTTTTAAATAATTTCATATAAACATAAACCTTCAATGAAAACCAACTCATGAAAGGTTCTTCTTTGAGACATCACCTCATTAAGCCTTAATCTAAAAATGTAAACCACGTTTTATTAACATGTTGTTCATAAAATTGGTTACAGACGACTTTAGACTTTCTTTGAATTTTCTCCTTTCATCCTTCTTTGAGGATTAAAATATTTAATTTATGCCCTAGAACCGACCATTTAAAAGGGCAAATAGTTTCAAAGTGAGGCCAAAGTAACAGAAATTACCCACACCAGACAATAAATGTGTCAGGCAAAAATTTTGTTTAAATACTAAACATTAGCACAAAGGAAACAAAAATGACAAAATGATTAGACATTGCATGACATAACATTTCAAATAACCAATTACATTTTATTTATTATGAGCACAAATATGTTTTTCACTTCCTCTAAAGAATTTTTGTTACTTACATCCTTATTAGGTGATTACCTTGGATGTTAATATTATCTTCGCCCCCTTGAGTATTGTTAAATTGTCCATTATTAACGGCTTATGAAGCTGCAAGGACAATCTTTGGTAAAGGAAATGTGCAGTTCTACGCAGCATTATAGTGTCTTACTCAACAGCACTAAGCAAACATCCCTTTATACCGTTTATACTGTTCTACAGTGAACTACATAGCAACATCGGTGCTATCTCCTGAGATATTTCTAGTCTGCTGTAGTCCATAAGGAATCACATATGCCTTTCAATAGAATATTAGATCAATTGAAAGAATAAAAACATATTTTTCATGGTTTTATATATCCTTCCTGTAGCCTCTAATATTTTCTGGTCTTAGAAATGGATTAGTATGCTTAAAAGCAACTATTTTCTTCCATCTACTGTATACTGAGGCCAAACACAACAACACAGGCCTAATAGGAAAAGAGTATTAATGTTGACGCTGTATTTTTTTTATATACATATATTTTCAACCTGTTGAAGTTTTTCAGGAAGGAACTGAACTTTGAGTTCATTTCATTGTTTATGAGGTTCTGGTGTTTTGGTCAGATTTGTCAGCACTAGACACCCAAAATGTATAGATGATGATTCAAGGTAATGATGGGGTGGAGAAAGAATTATTAAACTCTACATTGAGATAAACCTGTTTTTTTTTTAAGAACTGGATGTTAATAATGGAAAACTAATTTTAAAGAAAAAAAAATCTTTAAGGCATTCACTTTTGTTCACCAGTAGCTGATTAAAGCAGGGCTTTATTGTCACCTTTACTAATGACATATTATGCAATTTGTGTGCAGGCCAGAAAGACAAAACTAACATAAAATTCCTTCATGTTCAGTAAGGAGATTAAATAGAACATGCAAAGATTTATTGGCTATGAATTATCTATGCTTATATGTTTTTAAAGTCATTATTAACACATTAACATTATGATTATCAATTATATACCAGTAAACTGCTGACAGGATCATGGGCATACAAGGCTCATTTATGGTTGTGGGGACTAGCTCAAAGTTCAACTGGAAGTTCAAAATCAGTGCTGGCCATTACAGAAATGCACCAGAACACCCAGTGCACCATAGCCCACTACACACAGTGACCAACAAGCAACACCCAAGGCCAATGACCCAGCCTTCAAATTCCCCCTGATGGGACGCACCAGGAAACAAATCTGATCCCCAAAGGCTACCATCCCACCCTGCTACCCACAGCACCCAAAAGGATCCACTATTAACATCTTGGTCCCAGACTCAATAGCACACCCCTGGAGTCATGCTCAGAGGTTGCTGAAATACTTCTCAACCTAACAGGATTTTTTTTTTACCTGGGCAGAGGTCATAAATTATAAGTCAGCATATATAAATTCATACATAAGTGTAATAAAGCAGAGTCTAATTCACTTCCTAGTATGTTTTTAAGAGATAGAAGACTTCCAGAAAGCTTTAGGAAACCAACATGGGCACAGGGAAAACAAGACAGTAACTCTCAGGATCAAAACAGATGTAAATGATGTAAAGTGACAAGACAATGCAACACTCATTAGGAGCAGAGCCTGTTGCACTGCTAAGGTGTTACGGAAGACAGGCGTGGGTCAGTGGTGAGGACACAACTGTTCAGAAGGTCCCAGCACCACAAAGGTGCCACTTTGGGGCCCTTGAGCAAGGCCCTTCATCTTCAACTTTTTGCATGTGTAATGAGATTTAAAAAAATGTAAGCCTGTAAATGTAAACAGGTCATTGTGGGAACATTGTAGGGTCAGCTGTTTCTCATCTCCCTCTTCGTAATACCACATAGACTTTCTACGGGGTTCAGTTTAGGCGAGTTGTCTGGCCAATCAAGTCTAGTAATATCATGGTCATCAAACCAGTTTGTGGTAGTTTTGGCACTATGGACAGGTGCTAATCCTGCTGGAAAAGGATATTTGACATCTCCATTAAGCATGTCAGCAGATGGAAGCGTGAAGTGCTTATAGACAGCTGCATTGTCTTTGGACTTGATAAATCACAGTGAACCAACACCAGTAGATGACATAGCAACCCAAATCATCAGTGGAAAACCCACACCGAACTTCAAGCAATTTGGTTTCTGTGCCTCTTCACACTTCAACCGGACTCTGTGGCCTTGATTTCCAAATGTTAAATTTACTTCTATGTGAAAAGAGGACTTTGATCCACTGAGCAACAGTCCAGTTCTTTTTATCATTAGCCTGGTTAAGACGCTTCTGACATTGTGTCTGGTTCTGGAGTGGCTTGATACAAGAACTGCAACAGTTGTAGCTCATTTCCTGAAGACATATATGCATGGTTAATCTTGATGCAATGACTCCAGCCTCACTCCACTAATTGTGAAGCACTTACAAGTTCTTGAACCAGCTTGGCTTGACATTCTTCTTAAGACAGCAGTCATCCTTGTTGCTTGTGCACATCTTCCTACCCCACTTTATCTTTCCAGTCAATTTTCCTTTCAACCAGAACTTTCAGCGATGACTTTCTGAGGGTCTTCATTCTTGTGATCATCTTCTGGTGAACTGTCAAGACTTTCACAAGATTGTGGTTGTATGTACAGAACTAGACAAGGAGACAAACAATATACTGTATGAATAGTCATTTACTCAAGCTTTAATTAAATATAAAGGAGGCGAAATAATAAAGAAATTAAATATTCTAATATTGTTTTTCATGAGCTTTATGCCACAGTAATCCAATATGAAATATTTCACTTTATAAAAAAAGTATAAAGTAAAAAATAAAAACTTTTCCACAATATTACATTTTTTTAGATGCACTTTATATCAGATTAGGTATTTGTGTGGCAGAGATAAGGGTTTTTAGTCCAAAATTCATACAAATATTATTTATATAATTGTGATTAACAATATTTTTTTTAAATAGTAACACAAGTGAATTTTAACATCTACTTTACTAAAGTTGCATTAAAGTCAGTTAAGACTGTCATGTCTCATTGCTAATAATAAGGACTAGCAAGTCATAATTACAGTAATATTACATTATGGACATGGAAGGTACCGTACATCCTGACATATCTGTCACCTGTAACTCTAATGTGTTGTCCCTAGAGGGCAGTAGGTATATACAGAGATCCACTGATGCATATATCAAATTTTTAGGTGGTGCATAGTGTCAGAGAGGATAGTATATATACATACACACATGTATGCTTAAATGTATATACAGTAAGTAGATGATTACATCTCACTCTAGCCTTTGGAGAAATGCTACAAAGCTGTGCTGTTTCCAAATATTGGATCAGCTGAAAAGGATTGCAGCACCATAGTTTTAGTCACCAACTGTACATCTATCTAAAATGCTTTAAAGCCCATAAACTCTACACACTTTCTATGCAATATACTGGGAATTTCCATTTTAAATAAAAGTGAAATAAGTGAAAGTATAGATAATGGTTTCAAATTCTTACATATCCAGCCAAACATGGGTAAAATGTTAAAAAGTAAAAAGTTTTAAATTATAAAATGTATAAACACAGTCATGTGTTTAAATTCATCTGACAAGGTTTCCTCTTTTAAGGCAAAAGTTATTCTCCAGAAAAATGCTGTTTGCTATGTCCAGTGTTGTCGCTTACTCTAAACTGTTTCAAGATATGTATCATGAGGTGATGTTTATGCAAACATGGTGATGGGATGGAGAAAATGTGTGAATACTGGATAAAAGAAACAAAACGTAATTTTAGTCCTTGTCAAATACCTTTCACATTTGACTTGTTTACTAGTGAACAGAATATGAGAGGTTTTGAATGAGGAGAGTTGCATGGAACAGGATCTCCTGTGATCTTCATGCTCCAAGCTCAAATATCCTTCATTTTAAGCTCTCACTCTGTGATTTAGTTCTGAGATTTTAAATTCCCAAGAAGGTAGCCAGAGGGAGGAGATCAGGGTTAAGAAAGGTTGAGGTGATGTGGTGTACTCGGTGGGTGGCAGGTGCTGGAGATGGTGTAGGGMAATAGCAAAGGAACAGAGGCTTCCATTCAGATGCATGCAGCTCCACTGCAGTTCCCAGGCCTTAGCCAGGGCTTAGGCTTTGAAAGAAACGGAAGCAGTTAGTCAAAATCTAAGTTCTCTGCAATGACAGTCCCAGTAGTTCTCCAGCATGCGGTTGCCTTGTCACCCTCTCAGGTTGCACAGAAAAAGTCCCATCATACCACTGGAACCAAGAGCTCCGTCAGGATTTGGCTCTCTGGCATCCTGACT
>QMIH01002221.1:4792-40303 GCA_003987875.1 Clarias batrachus
GCGAATGGACTGCTGAGGACTGGCGGAAAGTCATATTCTCGGGTGAAGCCTCTTTCCGATTGTTTGGGGCATCTGGAAAAAGGCTTGTCCGGAGAAGAAAAGGTGAGCGCTACCATCAGTCCTGTGTCGTGCCAACAGTAAAGCATCCTGAGACCATTCATGTGTGGGGTTGCTTCTCATCCAAGGGAGTGGGCTCACTCACAATTTTGCCCAAAAACACCTTCCAACAGCAACTTCTTCCAACAATCCAACAACAGTTTGGTGAAGAACAATGCATTTTCCAGCACGATGGAGCACCGTGCCATAAGGCAAAAGTGAGAACTAAGTAGCTCGGGGACCAAAACGTTGGAATTTTGGGTCCATGGCCTGGAAACTCCCCAGATCTTAATCCCATTGAGAACTTGTGGTTAATCCTCAACAGGCGGGTGGACAAACAAAAACCCACTAATTCTGACAAACTCCAAAAAGTGATAATGAAAGAATGGGCTGCTATCAGTCAGGATTTGGCCCAGAAGTTGATTGAGAGCAGTCCAGTCGAATTGTAGAGGTCCTGAAAAAGAAAGGCCAACACTGCAAATACTGACTCTTTGCATAAATGTCATATAATTGTTGATAAAAGCCTTTGAAACGTATGAAGTGCTTGTAATTATATTTCAGTACATCACAGAAACAACTGAAACAAAGATCTAAAAGCAGTTTAGCAGCAAACTTTGTGAAAACTAATATTTGCGTCATTCTCAAAACCTTTGACCACGACTGTACATTGGCAGCACAGGGGTGTAGTGTGTAGCACCAATGCAGTCGGAAGCCGGCATCATGAATATAAAGTGGAACCTTCCTCACTTATCAAATCTTCAAACAGACCACATGGGGCATCCTCAGAAACAAGTGATCTGCATGTGATGAGAACTCCAACCAGTAGGGGGCATCAGGATGAATCAAGCAGGTCAAGAGTGCAGAAGGGGTCGGGGCCACTGGTATCTCAGAAGTGCTATGTGTTACTCTACAGACACATACAGAGAGAGAGAGAGAGAGAGAGAAGTTAATTTCTTAGTGTTAATATGCTAAATAATAAGATTCTAGATTTAAACGGTGTGTTCAAGTCAAACTGGGACTTTCTCATTAATGACGGATTAAAATGAAATACTTTTTAAAGAAGGCCGTGTGTCCATCACTGATGATCTCAACCGAGTTGGATCAGATCGCACTGGACTCGTTACTGAGGACAGTTAAAAAGTAAAGAGCTTGTGCTTAAATAAAGTGTTTTAGACACTATATGAGTTTCTATAGTGAGAAACTCAGTCCCAGGCTTAAAGTAGTTCATGGTAAGCATGAACTAACCATTGTTTATTTGCATAATTTGAATGCCACAGCTATTATATTGCCTTGATTGATCAGTGCGACTGAATAGAAGCAGCTTTCCTCACTTAAATATTGACACAATTTTATACGGACACAGTCTGAACATTTCCTTGGTCATTTTGTCTCCAGGCTCCAGCGGCGTTCGGTCTCGTCTCGTTCCTCATGTACGCAGGTTTGGAGAGAAGCACAGTCCAGAAGCATCTGCTGGCTTTTTCATGTGCAGCGCCTCTAACAGCGATCAGCACCTACTTCATCCTTATTGCGGTAAGACATTTAACACAGCGCTAATG
The DNA here is from genome assembly GCA_003987875.1 of Clarias batrachus. Classification (NCBI taxonomy): domain Eukaryota; kingdom Metazoa; phylum Chordata; class Actinopteri; order Siluriformes; family Clariidae; genus Clarias; species Clarias batrachus. Next base: position 6,445 of record QMIH01002221.1, read on the forward strand.
TTTTCTGGCTGCACTTCTATTCTCCATATGTGTGAAATAAACAGATCTTTTGTTATTAGTTTATTTTTATCTTCTAGCTATAATATTTGATGTTTGAAAAAAATCAGTTCTCTCTATCCTATTTTTGGAGCTCATGCTGATATGACTAGTCATGCTATGTAAGATCAGGGTAAGCACGAGATGATAAGAGAAGAATCTGTGTGTCAAAAGATTATTCCAGCAGTTGCTCTTATGACCTTTTTTTTTTTTTTAACTTTGTAGACGGGTGGATCGTCAGAGCACCGTCTGGGTGCGACAGGAATCGGCATGCTGGTCTCCGCCGGGACGTTCCTTTACGTGGCTACGGTGCATGTCATGCCTGAGATCAACAGCAGAGGACAGCAGCGATCCAGTCACATCCACCACCACGCAGAAACAGGAGCTTACCATCACACAGGACTCGGGTTAATGGAAAGCATCACTCTGGTCGCCGGAGCTGGACTCCCTGTACTCTTAGCCCTCGGTTTACCCGACGAATGAACTGTTGCATTGCCAAAAATGATGCTTGGGAATGAATTCATTTTAAATGCATTTTAGATTTAATAATGCTCAATGAGTGTGACTATTTATATGATTTTTGTCTTTTTTTTTTTTCTTTCTCCAATTTGTACATTTTTGCAAATCCCTACTCCAGCATGACCAATCCTGAAACAGTGGTACTGAATTTTTATATTTCAAGTGCATTTAATGTATTTAATTTTACTATTAAGGTCATTTGCAATGTGATGTCCAGAAACAATAAACATATTCACATATTTTAGATTTTTTAGTTTACGTCCTCATAGGTTTTGATTGTAATTTAAGGTGCAGTGATTCCTGCAGTGAAAATGTTATATTGATTTCTGTTCATTTACTTAAATTAATACAGAAAGCAGAGAGACGCTTTGAAGTAGGACAGCTGAAAACAGCTGTCCTACTTCAAAGTCAATCAATCCTTAATTGATTTTTCAATTTCAGGAATTTTGGGTTTTGTCTAAAGGCAACATTCAACAATAAGTGGTAGACATTTAATAGTGTAGTATGGATGTGGTGCTGCTGCTGCCTCTCCTACTCCTTCTATTAATAATAATAATAATAATAATAATAATATACCAGCACTACACCTGATTTCCGCACGGTACGGTTTTGCCTAAGGGCAACATGGACTTATCTTGCATACATTTATATTTTTGCATCATGTAAAGCTGAACAAAATATTTTCTGACTGAGCAATAAACATTTTTTTCATCAAGCAGGCAAAGAAAGTGAAATGGCCATCAGGGTCACGCGACTGCTTGTTTCATTTTCACTGGGGTTTATTCGGGATCTTCTTTTCATGAGGAACAGACGCAATGGGTGTCTATTCCTCATCCTCATTCTTCACATCATGTTGAAGTTCTTGTCTTAAGGTTTTGATGGAATAACTGTAGAATGGGAATTTGGAATTAAAATCTGATTAATTTTTTTTACTAAGCTTCTCCTGCCCTTTTTGCACTCTAGATGAATAACTACATTTGTCTCACATACCTGGAGAGTGTATGAGTTTGTCATAAATTGTATGACCTAAATAGATGAAAACTGTTTATTATTATTAGACGTGTTTATGCTCACACGTTTCCTCTCTATGACATCAAGGCTTTCCTTTTCGATGCTTCCTGATTTAGACACAGCTGGGGCCTAGAGATACTGTATTTAGTGCATTTGGTGTTAAAATAGTTTCACAAAACACTTTCTATTTTTAGCCTGAACATCCTCATCTGTTTAACATCTGTACTTCAGTCAGCATTTACACTATTCGTGCACCAAGAAAAGGGCAAAGGTTCTAACGTGTACGAGGTTCATGAAAGGTTGCTATCTTCAAATGTATTCGCAGCTACATGCAGAAAATCCTTGTGAGCCTTTAGAGCAGTCGTATCAACCGGAAATGTAGTTAAGCTTTTGCTTTCAGCTGTTTTATGTTCAGGTGTGTTATTCCTTTATTATTTTACTTAAAAGTAACCAGATAAAAGGTGCAATTCAAGCATTCAGAGAAACCCATCAGTGAGCTGGCAAAAACATTAGGTGTGGCCAAAATCAGCTTTTTTTTTTTTTTTTTACCTATTAAGCAGGAAAGAACACACCCACGAACTCTTGAACTCCACAAGCACTGAAATAAAGGAAGAAAAAATGTTGATTGCATATGGATGAAGAAATACGATGTACAGCGTTGTGAAAAAGTATTAAACATTTTTTTTGTGAGTCACATTTAATGATTGAGATCTAATTTTAATATTATACAAAGATAACCCAAATAAATACATGAACATTTTTGAAATGATTTAATTTATTAAGAGTAAAAGGCTGTCCAAATCTGCCTCGCCCTAAGTGAACCTAATATCTGTTTGTGTTACCCTTGGCAGCGACAACTGCAGTCAAGCGTTTGTGAGTCTTTCACTTCGCTGTAGAAGGATTTAGGCTAACTTTTTTTTTTCCCCTTTGTTTTAATTTATCCACATTAAAGGGTTTTCAAGCATGAACAGCCTCTTTAAGGATCTTAATCGAACCCAACGCAGTCATAACCCAAGTGTGCTTGAGGTCACAAACTGATGGTCCAACATTTTATTTGAAGGATTTTCAGGTGCAGAATTCATAGTTCCATCAGTTATGTCAAGCCGTTCAGGTCTTGGAAGCTGCAAAACAGCCCCAGACCATCTCACTACCACCACCACCATGTGACTCTTGGTAGTGTTTTTTTTTTCTTTTTTAATGAAATACTAGTTAGTTTTATGACAGATGTAACGTCCCACGCACCTTCCGAAGAGTTCAACTTTTGTCTCATCAATCCACAGAATATTTGCTCAAAAGTCTGGGGGAGAATCAAGATTTTTTTTTTGCCAAATGGTAGAAACGCCTTTGTGTTCTTTTTGGCCAGCAGCGACTTTAGCCTTGGAACTCTCCCAGGGATGCTCTTCTTGGCCTGTCTCTTTCTTATTGACGAATCACTGACCTTATCTGAGGCCTACAGTTCTTTAGATGTTGTTCTGGGTTTACGAGTTCCTTGATGAGCTGTCGTTGTGCTCTTAGAGTAATTTCAGTAGCCCGTCCACTCCGGGGAAGGTTCACCACTGTTCCAAGTTCTCTCCATTTATGGACAATGGCACTCACTGTGGTTTGCTGGAGTCCCAAAGCCTTAGAAATGCTTTTGTAACCCATCCCAGACTGATTCGCGTTTACTTTGTTTCTCATCTCAGGTTCTGTTTAAGTGATTTCTTGATACAACAGGTCTGACAGTGGCAAGTAAAAATGAACTGTTTTCCAAAAATCACAGTTCCGTCTAGGTGTGGGTATGCGGGTAAGCTGTTGGATAGTCATTAGTAGTCATTAGTCCTTATTTAAAAACTGCATTTTGGATTTACCCAGGTTATCTTTGTGTAAATATTAAACTTTGATGATCTCAATAATTTAAGTGTGACAACTAAAAAAAAAAAACAAATCTATCAGGAAATACTTTTTCATGGAACTGTACAATAGTTAGTCAGATCAAGAACATTCTCAGATGTAAACCATTGGCAAATTCCCAAAACAGAAAGATTAGAGAATGTCAAAACCATTTGGACACACAATTCTAAAACAACATCCTATGGACAGATGAGGCAAAGATCAGCTTGTACCACAATGATGGGAAGGGAAGGGAATGAAGAAGGGAAGGAAGCGTTCATGATCTAAAGCATTACCTTACATACCGTAGTATGGCTGCCAGTGAAACTGGTTCCATTGTTTTTTTGTTTTGTTTTTCATTTTTGCCTAAAACGTATATTAAAAGGTAAAGAAGGAGAATATTCTTCAGGGATGAAAATCAGTCACCTGACCTGAATCCAACTGAGCATGCATTTAATTTGCTCAAGTGAAAGAACCTGAATACAGCTAAAGTAAAGTCCTGGCAGGAACAGGAAGATGCTCAGCATTTGGGAACGTTTCTACAGGTTGTAGATTTCAGGCAGCCACTGACTGCGTGGGATTTGCTCTTTCAAGGTTTAAAAATGAAGAAAAAGAAAATTTCCCAATTAATGGTTTTATCAAGCAGCGTCTGAACGTCCTCACATGCAGAACAGTGATAGCCAGGAGCTGAAATGGTGTTCATTAGAATGATGTCAGACTTTTAGCCTGATGAAGTAGAAAATATACTGATAAAAAAAAAACATGAAGGGAACACTTATGACCTGAGCATAAATTTCTTTAAATTGATTTTTAGTAGTATGTTCAGGCTGGAGCACGGTTTCATCTGGTTTAACAGAGACTAGTTCTTTTATGAGATTTTAAATGCAGTTATGGTCAACAAGCTGATTTTAATTTTAAATACAATGCTAAATTCCAGCGGTGGGCCGGTCCTGTGTTCTCGATCAGTATGACTGGGACCTGACTCATGGGTTCTTCAGCTGTCATCATAAAGTTTTTACTGTACTTTTTGACAGATTAAGATTAATATCCTTCATTGCTTATTTTTACAGTAAACATTACTTCTTGCTGAACATCCTGTGATGTTTAAGTGATGTAAAGCCAGGACCAGGTGCGATACAGATCCAATTCACATGCCTGTGTGTGATTAGAAGCAAAAGTTTACAAAGAATCTTTTTTTTTTAATGTGCAAATTACTACATAAAAAATTTAAACCAGCCCATCTGCTGACCATTTGCACTTTTTTTCTGTAAAACTCCAGTCACGGTATGACCCCCTGGTGTAAAAGACGTGAAGGCATTTCCTGAGCAACTCCTCAGTTTACATTGAAACCCCCCTCCCCCTCCCCCCAAGATCATAAGTACAAAAAGAAATACACATCAACATTAATTTAGAGAACTTAGCTCAGGCTTTATTGAATGCACACAAGCCAAGAGCCACCAAGGCAACACAGCAACACAAACCAGGCCGTGCTGAATCACTGGCATGAGGACACTAAAGGTCATCTATTAAAGCAGCACACTGTTCTTTTAACCTGAATCTTTATCTATTAAATCTATACAGCATGTGTGCTTAGAACACATGAGTACACACAAAATAGTAAAAAAAAAAAAAAAGAAAAAGATAAATGTGTTAAATATACCTTGCATAACTAGGATTCAAAACTACAATCTCAGGAGGCTTGCAAGAAAGTTCAGACAGACTGGCAACACGAGGTCTTACAATTAATACTGTATATTTTTCAAACTCCAAACTATTGAATTAAAAGAATAGTTCAGTTTTTTTTTCTGTAATGTAAGCTTGTCTTGCATCGTAATTATAATGCATTGTAGGCACAATGGGTCTTAGTCATTATACATTTTTTCACACGGTCCTGCACACCAAAGATTGTCACCTGAAACACAAGTACTGTGCAGGTAACAAGGCCAAATTCCCCAACCCTCATTATATGCAAAACTGCATTCCAAAGTTCAGCTGAAACTCATAGCTGCTTTCACTGCCTCTGCAGTCCCACGGAGCTAAATCAAGAGAGTCTCTCAAAGTTCCACTGCATTTAGTAAAAAATCAGTTAATACAGGGAAAAGAAAATAGTATGGAACACCATACAAACTCAATTTAGCTCAAAGGGACCGCAGGGTTTAWAGATGAGTCCCAACTGAAGTTTGGAACGAGGGATGTGGAATTTGCCTTACATTGGCTTTCTGGGTATCAAACTTCATAATCAGTGTGCAGAACACCCTCCAGACCTCTGGTAAAATGTATTTATATGCACCTCAATTTTTCACCTCTCACAAAATTGAAAGGGGAGAGAGAGAGAACAGAACTATTCCTTTAATTTGCAGAATGTGAGAGATTGCAAAAAAAAATAATAAAAAAGGTTGCTTTATTACACATTGCTGATGTGACAAAAAAAAAGTTGAAGTACTCCTTTCAGGACTTATGCTCCTCATTACACAAATTCTTTAAGTCATTACATATAAAAAAATAAATAAAATATTCAATTAAAAATAATTCTGTTTGCAACTGACCACATGCAGTTACTAAACATGGCGTCTGATTCTTCATCAGCATAAGCCCCGATACAGCAGAGTTTACCCTTTTAGCAAAGTTCTTGTTTAGTATTGGTACATCTTAAAATAATCACTGTTAAATATAAAAAAATAAGAGCATAAAATACAACACATTGGAAAAAAATTAATACTTCTATTACTATAAAAAAATTATAAACTAAGCTAATAAAAAACACAAGCTAATACTAATGTTCTTTTGGCATTTGATCAAAGACTTTTTTGTATCAGAGTTCTTTCTATAATGTCTCTATACGGTTTGTAAACTGAAGGTTTCATGTTCGTCTGAGTTTCTCTAATTAGCTGAATCAGGACTGAAGTGATTACTAAATCCATGTGTTTCCAAATGAGAAAGTTTACCAGTTTTATGTTTCTGTCCTTCACGCAGCAGGGGGTAGCTAAAAGGCTAAATGTAAAAGCTTCTAGATCATTGCCCTGAATCCAAAAGACAGTGCAGCTCCCATCGCCAGACCCAAGGAGAGGAAGAAGGCCATGATTGCCCCAGCTGTCTCTGCTTCATGCTGAGACACTTTCCTGTGGGACAAATCCAAAACAGCACAATAATTACTACACAGGAAGCAGTAAAAAATCAATGTGTGCAGTTTGTATGACGTCCAATCCGGGATGCATTCCCCAGTCATCATGCCTTGTGTTCCCAGAACTGCATGTGACCACTGTGGAAAGCAAAGCTTACTAAATAGGGTGTGATCCTTTATTACAATTCTCTAGAATAAGAAAGGAAATGAGTGGACAGTCAGCTGATACGTTCATTCTATAAACTTACTAAGGATAGTCCACAACAAATGACACATTAACGTGATTCTTTTGTGGTGATTAACATAATTCATGTATCACCAGACTGACTCCAAAACCTTGTTTTATGAATAACACACTGGTGATTCCCACACTAACTTGACACTATTTTAAATGAAATAAGAATTCTGATTTATCGTGTGTAATAGTAACAGCAGAACGTTGCAACATCCTCAGAATATCTGACTGCAAGTGTCGTTACTGTTTTCACTAACAGTTACAATTAAAACTGCGGTTACACAATTTGAAAAACTTTGAATAATTCAAAGAAGCCCATTCTTTAGAACACTAGTTATTTCGCATAAAAAGCAAGAGCAGAATTTAAACAACAATTTAAACTACCTTTTAATAAGGTAGTTATTTAAGAGTTTAACTTTTAACTTAAAATGAAGCAAAAAAGCTACATTTTTACTGAGCAGCATGTGTGCCCGTCATCTGCCACGATTATTATTTATGAACAAAATAATTCACTCATAACACACGGGATGAAAATATGTAAACAGTTCAGAGATGATGTTTTACTTCTCACATGCCCCCAAAGTCTCGAAACCCAACTCGACAGTAAGTGCGCAGGCTGTGTGGCTGCGAGTATGCAGGGTTTTTGATGTGCTGTTTTCTGAGGTGGTGTAAGCATGTGTAATGTTTCATTTGCTCAGAGTTTAAAGAAAAAGTCAACTAGAGGCTTTTAACGCGCAGGATTTAAGTAACGCCATTAAAAAGCATTTTGTTGCAACCAAACAAAACAATAGCAAATAATAACTGAACTGATTATTTCTGTTATTATGTTATGAACTGTTATTTCTTCATTATCTCACGTAACAAAACAGCAGCTGCTGGTATAATCAATCATAACTTTCTCTTTCTGAACGTGTGTTACTGTGTAGTCTAATTCTCCCCAAGGCCATTTTCATGCCTATGTCGCTCCCTTCAGGGTCAAAACAAATCTCGTCATAATCTCCTGTTTGTTTCATGTTCGGGTTTTTTGATTGAATCTGTATTGCAGGACACAGACACACACACTTAACCACTGTAGAACCCCAATACACACACAAAGACACAACTCGTTTGAAATTCATGGATTTGCTTTTGGTCACGTAACAGCGTAGGTGTTGCAGGTGTTATAAACTTTTACACCCAGCTAAAAGCTATTTAGTGAAAATTATGTGACATGAGGTGACAGCGTGAACTCTCCTTGAATGTCTATAGGACTTGCCTCAAACATGGATCAGAGTTCTGTTGACTGTGCAAACCTGCCTAGCCCAACAGTATGCGAAAAACCATTGCCTTAGTTCACGATTTAACAATAAGTAAGAGACTGGGCAAAAATATCATCCATGGGAGAAAGTCACTGCTGACTAAAACAAACACATATGCTCAGCTCACATTTGCCAAAAAATATCTTGATTATCCCCAAGACTTTTGGGGAAATATTCTGTGGACTGATGAGACAAAAGTTTTTGGAATGTGCATGGCCTGTTACTTCTGGTGTAAAACCAACAGCATTTCATAAAAAGAAATGTTTGACTGGAAAAACACCACCAGTCATACATGGTGGTGGTATTCAAGAGCTGAATTAACAGTCATAACTGATGGAACCATGAATTCTGTGCTCTACTGTAAAATCCTGAAGGAGAATGTCCGGCCACCAGTTTGTAAGCTCAAGCTCAAGTGCACTTGGGTTATGCAGCAGAACAATGATCCAAAAACACACCAGTAAGTCCACCTCTGAATGGCAAAAAAAAAAAAATTAAGGTTTTGGAGTGGCCTAGTAAAACTCTGGATCTGATTGAGATCCTTAAATAAGCCACTCATGCTCGAAAACCCTCCAATGTGGCGGAATTAAAACAATTCTGCTTAGAAGAGCGGGTCAAAATTCCTCCAAAAATGATGTGAAAGACTATTATCAGTATTAGTTGCCAGTTATCACAAATGCTTGATTGCAGCTGTCGCTGCCAAGGGTGGCACAGCCAGTTTTTAAGTTTGGGGCAATTACTTTTTCACATAGGGCCAGGCAGGTTTGCACAGCTCTTTTCCCTTAATACATGAAATCATTTTAAAACTGCATTTTGTATACATTTTGGTTATCCTTGAAATAATATTAAATGTGTAATATAAAAGTTTGATTATCATTTAAGTGTGACACACACGCACAGTAAACAATACAAATAAATAAATCAGGAAGGGGGGCAAATACTTTTGCACAGCACTGTATGAAAATCAATGAACACCAAAAAATTCCTAGCATGCACTATAAACTCCGTGTACTCACTTGGGTCCGAAGCACATGCACAGGCTGGCGAGATAGCCGTTGCTGAAGGAGAAGAAGATCATGAAGACGATGTACCAGGCGTCATGATCAAACAGGACGGGAATGGTGTGTCTGGGCTGCACGTTGCACAGGATGAAGAGGGGGACGAATATGAGACGAGCTAGCACCATGACAGGCAGCCAGATGCTGTCTTTACCAGGCTGCAGAGACGGAGCACGCACAATATTAAGATCACAAACAATCTACAAAAGTCTGTGTATCTACAAAGTAATACACAATCAAACTTCTTTATTTATCGGTCCGCCATAATCAGGAGCTAGAGGCGCGAGATCAGAAAGAAGGTATTGAAAAGTATTGAGGCTAATGATCATGGTTGATTGATAAATAAGTGAATAAATGGTTAAGAAACATTCTAGTGATAAATGTGGAAGCAAAGGGCCTAATTATTTTGATAGATACTGTAAAACATTTGGTGACATCGTAATCTAGGACTTTATGACATGTGGTCAGAGTGTTTTAAAAATCAAGCTCGAACAGAGTCGAATAGAGTGTGAATCATAAAAATAGTTGAGTTTCTTCTATTTGTTTGTAGAAAACAGCACATTTTTCTCTAAATGGCAGCTTGCTGTAGTTGCTAAGATTACTCCAGAGTTTTATGGGGCACAATATGTGTAATCACTCAGATATATGCACACTATACAAAGTAAATAAATCCTGTATCCACACTGTATAATGTATACTACAGTATGTTAGATGTCCTGTGACATAATCTTTATTCTTTATAGAACTCTACACAGTTGGCCAGGTCTTGCACTTCTTAGTTCCTAACTGACTGCATTACTTTAAAGGCCCTGTGATCAGCTTTTGTGAGAGATTAGATTCAGCAGGTCATAATGGAAGAAAACATAAAAATATTTTAATGTGTCCCTGGTTCTCTGTCCACTAAGAGAACGATATGCATTGTCCTTTTTTGCGTTTGTGCATTACAAAAGAGAAGAGAAAATCCTAAATGTGCAGTGAATGTCCCAGAATAAAACCTCTACCACACTTTAAACAGCACATGCAGTTTTTTTTTGCCCAATTTATAACCAAAATGTCTCCAGATTCATAGTAGACATGTGCATAGTAAAAGCTTTGATTATTACAAAATGCTGGTATAGAACCATTTTAAAAATTCTAGTACCATGCTACTTTGTTTCTACTAGTACAGTATCAAGTGGAACATTAATGTTTATTAGCTTCTACTACCTACATACAGTACGAGTCTATGATGACTCTCTGGGCACCACTCACATACTCCTGGAATCATTTACTGTAATTTCTGGGTAAACTCTGTCTACTTTCCATCACTGTTGCTCTTTTCCTGGACTTGGAGCTCTTGTCTACTTCCTTCGTGCCATGACGCAGATGCATGCCACTGACTTGGTGTCGAGAAAGGGGTTTTCCTTTAAGCCGAGTCAAAGCTTTCTTTTTAACATACCACATCCTTAGCCTGCTCAGTATTTCCTGTATTCATACTCCTGGAGGTTTTATGTATTTCAGCCACTAAATATAGTGAATAGAGTCTCTCAATTTGTGGGGCCTAAGGCCATGAGGAAGATCTACAAAGAAACATGACCCTAACCTGAAGCCGTGGATGTATCCAGAGCAAAAACACGCTGCCGTGCATGAGTGCTTCGGAGCTTACTGTGCAGAGAGCTGATTCCCTGGAGAACATTGACGAGAGTGGTTTGAACGAGGATAAGATCCAGCACCACAGCGATAATGAGGAGACCTAAACCTTCAGATTCTTCTTTCACATGAGAGTGTGTGTACTGTATTTGTGTGTGTGTGTGTGTGTGTGTGTGTGTGTGTGTGTGTGTGAGTTAGACTGGTAGTTCTGCAGAGTATGACTTATTAGTTTTCAGCTGCATCTGATGCATGATTTGCTATGCATTGTTGAGGACCATAATGGTACTCCTTTCAAGGTTTTTTGACATATTAATAATTGTGATTGCACTACCAGTCCCAACTTAATAGAATTGCACATCAATACTCTTTACTCAATTTATGGAGTCACAAATGTAGAAAACACTCGACTACACGATTTTTATGCTTTGGAACAGACATGGAACTAGAAGCCTGTGAAGCCTGTGATGAAATTTCTGGATAATGAAGGTGTAAAACAGTTGACTGGTTTCAAGCAAAAGTACAGTGATGAGACTTTTAGCTTCAGTAAGACATTTGACCGTTTTGAAGAAGGCAGTATGTCCATAAATGATGATCCCGGATGAGGTGGCTTGACGCCCACTGCAGTGGCATTCTCATCACCGTTTAGCAGTGGAACGCCTGATCCATGAAAATCGACAGATAACTTGTCACCAACTTGAGGAAAAGACGCATCTGTCTGTGGGAACTGTACCTTTCACAAACATCACTTGCACATTACAGAAACTTGGCTAGGTGCTATTGCCACATCCCCAGTATAGTCCCGACCTCACTCCAGTCATTTCCACATGTTTGGGCCACTAAAGGTGTTCCTGGGAGGCCAGCATTTCAGATGTGAAGCAGGCAGCTGGATCACGGGTCTGGGGTACTGAGAAAATGTTCTACCTCAATGGTATCCAAGCACTAGTGAAACGCTGGGATAACTATTAGTGTAGCACAGGATTATATAGAGAAATAGAGAGAGCGAGACTATACAGGATTTTTATCCTCATAAATGTGCTCCAATATTCTGCACAATCAAAAATCCTGGTTTGAATTGAAAACCCATGGTATAAAAAAGGATTAAAAAGGATTAGATAAAAATTCTTACATTATCAGGTCTTTTTTGTCTTGCAAAGATTTCATTCGTTTTTTTTCTTGTGCTCACATCAACGCAATACAAATTTAAAAAGACCTTAAAAGTTCATCTGTGCAATTCTGATTAGGAAATATTTAAGCTGGGAAGCTGCGCGACCAGTTTTTATCTTTTAATTACAACGCGTGTGCTTGTGCCTCAATTGGTACATTACTGCTGGTCATTTTGTCTGCAAGTCTCACAAATGAGAGATCTATTGTTTCTGCCAAGGTGAAGAATCTTTTATTGGTTTGGACTTGCGCCAACAATCCATCTCATTCTCTCTCTCTCAGGCATTTTTTTAGCCTATGAGAAACTGCTGGCCTTAGTTTTAACAGTCACTGGAAGTGCTTTATTCATTATTTTAGAAGACTTCAGATAAAAAAAAAAAAACCTTTCAACAAGATTGCACACAAAATGTTTACTCAGTAGCTGCTACACTAACCATGCTTATCTCTATACTTTTTACCTTGATGGCATTAAAGCATTAGAGAAAAAAGTTTTCTCCGTACAACGAAGCCATGATCGGACTGCCTGCTTCATGCTGGCCTCCCAGGAACTCCTTTGATAACTCAAACATGTGATAATGGCTTGGAGCGAGGTCAGGACTGTATGGAGAATGTGCAATACCGCCCAGCTAGGTTCCTGTAATGTGCAAGTGGTCTTGGTGAATGAACGTGTGGACAGTTTCAACAAATGCAAGTTACTGTCAAGTTATCTGTCAGTTTTCAAAGTTCATGTTTCATTCGCTGAATGTTCACGAAAACGACTGCAATGGACTCCGGGTGACCTCGGAAGGGATCAATTGTCTCAGCACCGCTCTGATTATGCCTTCATTCATAAGAAATTTCATCACAAGCTGTGATTTGACTCGAACAACCTGTATAAAATCAACAGTACAGTGTGCCAGCTGGGCATGTCCAAGCATCAGCTACAGACAGAAAGGAAAAGGGTTGAACCGGCAAGTAAGGTATCTCGCCATAGGCTTATTTTCTGGTTCTAATGTGTGCCTATTTATGTGTTCAGGGATGGGCAAAGAGAAAGAGGGGGATGGCTGGCAAAAAACAAAACAAAAAAAAAAAAGACAAGTGTGAACTTGAACTGTGAACCTACAGTAATGTCAGTTTGTGTGATCTTTTTGTTTACTTTAAATGAGAGAGAATTGGAATCATTTCTGTCATGTTTAAAATAATAAACACGACTCTAAGCAGCTTTACAGAAATCCAGTTTAGTGATTAAGTCATTACTTTACTACAACTGTATGTAGTTCCATAAATTCTGTATGGTAAAATTCCATACAGATATAATTGTTTTACACATGACACATATAATTCCAATTCTCTCTCTAGATTTCATTTTGCATTATGGTTTGACAAAAGGTGGATCATGGTAGTGAACCACTCTGAAATAGACTATACACACACATTTATACTCGACAGTCTAGTATCGGAGCATTTAATTTGAATGGAAAAAAACAATACTGATACTTACCCATGTGGTTTTTGCAGTTAAACTTCGTCCAACCCAGTCCATCAAGTTAAAGAGCAAGAAACAGAACACGGGGATGAAGTATTTATCTAGGGATACCAGTGAGAGACAGGAAGTCAATGAGATTGAGAGCATATTACACACGGAAATCTTTCAGGAGCACGTTTTCTCAAAACTCACTTACTCCAATCACCGCCTTTTTCCCCATGGGGTCTGACGTCTACTGTCACGGCAGGGAAAATTCCAATAGTGACGGTGAAGACAAAGCACACTGAAAGCGCCATCACCCAAATCTAAAGGGGGCAGGGTGCACAAACATATCACAAGTCATTTAGAGACCTGAAAATGTACACAATGTGATTAATCATATCATGGTGGTATAATTATTTAGATTTAGTGTGCCAATAATAAAATCCATCAAATGAGTAAGACCAGGCTCAATAAGGAGAAGAAGAAAAATAGGCCAAGTCGAACATAAAGTGAACAATTACGTGATGTCCATTCTTGTCTAGTGTGTAAGTTCATTTAAAGCAGATCTTTAGATTGACAGGAATACCCAGCAGTGTTCCCCTATAACAGATAGTACAGGCATGGCAGGACGCAACACCAAGGACACCCTCACTGTTTACAAATGATGGGGCTTTTTATTTATTTATTTATTTTTTGGTAAGAAAAACGAGCAGACCAAGGAACAGTGTTGTGCATGATGAGGGGAATTTAGGGGACTCATCCTCTCGTTAGCATTTAACAGCTAACATGACTTGATCTGGCTGGCTAGCTGCTACCTTGTGTGATGAGATGTTTATTTGGGTAAAGTTTTAATAGGGGGGGAAAAAAACTCATCACTCTTTAAATGATGCTAATCTAATCTAACCATGCTTGCTTTTCCTTTTTCACATTTTCTGCACAACATTTATAACATATATATTTTTATTTAGTTATTTTTAGTTAGTTTGACCATACACATCTGCTTTGATTGTAAAATATGTGGTAACTGACAGTTTTGTGTGTAATACAAATACATCTTACTAATTCTCTCCTTGTTTTACTTTGACCTTTATGTGGAAATTACCAACCAAATGTGTTGCACGAAAAAAAAAAAAAGAAAAAAAAATTTAGGGTGAGCATATAACCTACATCATCCTCTTGTGTCTGGGCTTGAAAACCTTTCTAGGGAAACATATGATGAATATGAATAGTATAATAAACTAGTGTTTTCACCTTATTTTAGACGACAGTGCCACAAATGGAGCCTTGTTTTAGACAGGATCATCAGTACCAGCAGGGCTGGAGTGGGACTGATTTCACACCACCCACGTCATATCTGAGCAGCCCACGCTCACATCGGATGTCCACAATGACTAATGCACAGTTCAAACTCCAAAGATACTGCACAGTCGGCCCTAACTAGGCTACAGCACTAATAAATATATGCAAAGAAATAATGATACAAAAGGTTTTAAATGATTAGTTACAGCTTTTTTACAATTTCAACGATATTATAATTATATTTTTAGTATTACCAATTTTATGTTTTGATTAAAATTATTTAAAAAGGCACATTTACTTTTAATTGAATGTATCTTACGTTCTTTTAGCTGAACTGCTTTTACATGATACACTAGGCCTCAAATTGTGCAATCATGAATAGGGCCTCTCAGAAACTATAAAAATACCAAATGTCTCTGCTTTAGCGGACCAGAAAATGTTCGATGAAGGAAAGATGGGCAACGCTTCCATTTATACAAAATATTCCCACAGGGATAATCAAAAAGCAGTCATTGGTAGAGCTGAATGCATCACGTCATGTTACACTGTGTGCTCGTGTGATGCCTGTCTCAGCAGCTGCATCTCTAACATCTGGGCTTCTTACGGTTACAAACAAGGCTGTAAATAATGGTGCATTAACCTGCGTGTTTCTCTAGTGTCGTTCTCTTTTTTTAGGCTGGCCTTTTCCGCTCCCACTTTACCTATTTTGATCCTCATATAAATTAAAGCCCAAAACATCTTTAACCTGAACATTTTTACCATGTGACCTGACTAAAATCACTCTGCTAATCAATTCAACTCAATTTTATTTGAATAATTTTAGCTTAACAATTGTCATCATCGCAAAGCAGCTTTACACAATCAAAAGAATTATTTAAGTTTGTATGAAATTTGAATGTGTATGAATCAAAAATGGTCAGATAGTCCCTGATGAACAAGCCGAGGGCGACAGTGGCAAGGAAAAACTCCCTGAGATGGCAGTAGGAAGAAACCTTGAGAGGAACCAGACTCAACAGGGAACCCATCTTCATTTGGGTGAAACAGAAAGCAGGAATTGATCTGCATTCATACTGTGTGTTAGGTGGCAGGCAGTTCAGTATAACAGTTGTTATAACAGATGTTAATTGGTGTTAATATGGAGTGATCAGAGAGAGATCTCCGAGCGCGCAGGATTCGTGTGAAGTGAATGTGCGAGTTCGCGTGGGTGAGTATGTGGGTCAGAGAGCAGCTGCGTGAAACAATACTGCAACAACCAGCTCAAAGTTATTACACTAATGTTATAACTACGTCTTCGTCAAATACACACGTTACTAAGCTTAATATGTTCACACGGGTGTGTGCCTGATGAAATGAAAAGCCTATCTGCATGGTATTTTAATAACGCGTTACTCTCTTTCCATTACTCTTGTCTGAATCAGTTGCACATTACAGTGTATAATAAAACCAAGCCGTCCGCACAAGCCAAATACTAAATGGAGGAGTGTGAGCGTGTGCATGCGAGTTTGAACGCCCTGTTCATTTAACTACTACAAACAGTCACCATTTTTAGCTGCTGAAATAAACTTCAGTTGGGGATTTGTTTGTAGGTGCAAAAGGATTGCTTTCTTCTCGTTCATCAGTGTGACGAGGCTGCAGGTAAGTCCTTTTGAAAAGTGGCTTCTCACTCCTTCTTCTTTACAAACTTTGATTACAGCCTTGGTTAACTTCATTCATTGTAAACTATTTCCATGGAGTGCTGAACAATAGGATTTTCATGATTTGAGGATTTGTGGATGCACGGTGAAGTCAAGCAGTCAAGGCTGGCTCTGGGCTTAAGGCATTGGACTATGGATTGGAAGGTCCTGGGTTCAAATCCCAACACAACCAAAAAAAAGATCAAATGTAATTCTCTCTGGATAAAGCCTTAAATGTAAATGTTTATTTGTGAATATTTTAGTACGTGTGTAGATTAAAGTAAAGTGTGATTGGGAAGACGTGATGAAGAGTTCAGCACTTTTTGGCCCTGTACTGTTGCTTACTGACTAGTTATTACTTCATAATTTTTAGCTTTAATCCCTAAGAATGCTTTATAAAAACTAGACATTAAAACAATGAAGCAGAGCATAATCAAGCCAAAAAAGTTACCTTTTTAAAGATGGCAAACACAGAGCTGGTATGCGTGGACTCCTCCTCAGTCAGGTTCACCACTGCCCTCGTCTCCCCGGAGTTTTCTGGAATAGAAGCATCCACAACCATATCAGTAAGATCATGACTTTGTAGCTTTCCAGCACAATTTTATATGAAACATTTTCATTATGTAACTTTGTATGCAAAGTGGAAGGTAACATGGAGAAAACACGCTCCAATGTCTCAAGAGACTCTGGCTTCATCCGAAATGACTCCAATGCAGTGCCAAAGAGAATTAAACAAATACGCCAGATGGTCTAGAGTTTAGAGCAGACTTTTAAAGGAAACATTTTTCTTGGAAATCTCAGCATTGGATTTGAAGTCCTCTGCTTTGAGAGCATCTGTGCGGTTGTTACTCACTCTACCTTTGTTCAACATGGCCATCTTGTTTTCCTCATCATTGCAGATGCCAGGGCTACTGGTGCAAGCATAGTGCTTGAAAAATTCCTGCAAAGCCAAAAAAATATATATTTAGAACGGCCATGTGGGTGTTACGTAAAGCTGGACATAACATGCAACATTTTGGCATAACTTCATTAATACTGGCAAATACAACTAAAATTAAATAAATAAAATTTTAAATTAAAGACCGCAAGCAAAAAAAAAAATTGTGATTGACGTCTATTTTTTGTATTGAAAAAAAAAAAACTCTATAATTTGATTATCAACCAATAAGAGCCTGAATTTCTTACTTGTCGACCAATCAAGGGCTGCGTTTCTAACTGTGTGGCAGTGCTCATCTCAAACACCTAAATGACTTACAACTGTTAGCATCAAGACAAAAGGACGTAATCTCAGTTTCCATCATATTTCTACTTTCCTGTCATAGTTTTATCTACATACTGTACCACCATAATGTTAATAGTAAAAATAGATGCACCCTAGTATCCAAGATCAGCACTAAAGAGCTGAAGGCATCACAACCTGATATTCAATACAACCTAGATTGTAATATTGATTTTATACAACAGTTTTACAAATGCCACTTAACATACCATGCTGATATTCAGTACAACAGCACCTCTTTTGTTTTCATTTTATTATAAGAAAAATAAGAATTTGACTAGATTCAAGATGTTGTCACTAGCTATGATGTCATTAAGGCAGTTAAGAAAATGGCCAGAGGAACTTTCAGTAATCACGTTTGTTTTTGTTGAGCGAAAGGGTGTACTACAATAAATCAATCAAAGAAAAAAAACTGAGATAGGCATCAAGGGGGAAAACCTTTTCATATGTCTGTTCTAATACAAAAAGCAAATGATTCTACTGCTGCACACAACAACGGCAATATGCCTTGTAGTATATTCAAAGAAACTGCCGTACTTATAATGAAATATTTGGTCAATTTAATTGATATACAGCCCTCAAGAAATGAATAAGCATCATAATAACGTGAATAATGAATAAGCATAATAAGAATCGTACCATTTTGGGCAGGGCAAAGTAAGAAATGATGGCCAGAATAATTACAACACAGGCAATGATGAAGTAGCCAAAAGCACTGTCCTGCAGCGCCGAGCCACCTGGGAAAATATAAATTAGATTAGCATAAGGTCAAAGGGCCATGACATGTAAAAGCTGAAAAAATAAGTCTCAAGCAACTGCATCTAAAGAATAACAAAATAATGACATCAACATGACAGCCATAGAATCAAGAGTCAGTGCAGATCAGATAGAAGGAATACACACTGGCAAGCGCACAGATCATGGAAAAGGCTGCGAACGTTCCGGCGAAGCCCTGGCCGCTCATAATTGGAGTAGTATAGGAAGCTGGAAGCAACCCTGCTAGACCAAAGAGACTCCCCTGCAGGATCGCACCAAACGCTGGACAGAAAGAAAAAACAACATAAGAAAATGTTGTGTGGTGAGAATGGAATACAAACAAAGAGAACTTGACACATGGTAGAATGTATCCAATGTATCCCTGTGGGAATTTCAAAGATTAGTTCCCAGCACATTCTCTGTTTTTGTTGTCTTTTCCGCAGCTAGACTTCCCAAACCAGCACGTAATGATAACATCAAAGAAGGCGAGCTGGTCATGTTGACCCCAACCCCTTAAGTGAAAAAAGGAGTCCCTGCATGATAGTGGATGGAACTACTTCTTTAAAGTGTAAAATCAGAGACATCCAGCAGAGCCACTCACAGTTGATGCAGACGATTTTGATCATGGTGAAGGTGAAAAAGGTCTTGGGGGCCATGTCCACCTTAACCAACACTGCAGTGATCAGGAACACCACCAGGATCACAGAGAGGCTGCCGGAGATCCTCAGTTTCTGAGAAATCCTGGGGTGGAGGAGGAAGGACAAAAATCAGAAACAAAGATCAACATTCCTGAAACATTCCTGAGCCAACATCTAGGTGAGCGCTAAAAAGGGAGCGATATAAGATCCCACAAAATTCTCTTGTTAATTAAAGCCGACATACCATCCGGGTACATGAAAAAAAAAAAAAACTGTCTCCTCTGGACGGTGGATGTTGAAAAATGTCTGCGAAAAGCATTTATGTATGGTCTAATCCCAGGCTCCAAGATATTATCATAACTAAATGTAGCTAGCTAATATGTATAATCCATGTTTTATTCTCCTCATCTACTGCCTAGTAAGATTTTTAAACCCCCATGAAACCCTCAAGATTTGTGCCCTCATGTCTACTACATTATTACTGCCATGCTATATCCAGCAGTACAGTTCCCCCCTTTCCTGTGACATCGCTTAATTTTATATAGTTTAGCTTTTAAATCTTGCTAATAAACTGTGAGGAAAAAGTTGTACTACTTGTTAGATTTATTGTTTGATTACAGGTCTAGATACACTTCCTCTTCCATGAACTGAGCTAAGGTGAGCTTTTTAATGAGCAGACAGTGATGTCAACCTGATTTTGTTAAAATGAAAAATAATAATGAAATTACATAATGACTATTACCTAGGAGAGGAGATTTAAGAAATAAGAATGAGAAGTGAAACAGTAGGCCAGAACAGAAAACACACAGGACACAGACATGTACACATTAACTACCTCGTGTGCCGTTAAAAACCACTGGCAACCTACATAACTTGTCTGGGGGAATTAACCTATTTAATGCGATATTGGCAACCACATTATAACATGCGCATCATATGCAAGAAATTCAAATAGGTTATAATAAACATTGCATATTTAAAACAAGTCTTGGTGGCTCAGTGGCAGATCTCTTGCATTAAAGTAAATGAATAACTAATGTTATACCTAATTAATATTATATACTGAGAAACATAATATACTGAGAAACTGTAATCAATGAGCACTCGGTTTACATGAAAGAAAATTAACTAACGAGCATGGGTTACCCAACAGATTGTTTCAAATTCTGATAGTAGTTAAATATAATTACAGACAAAACCTCAATATGCTCAACCAAGAGGAGCATAAATGAAAGTTTCTCTTACTTCTGATGAATGAAGGAGTTAAGGCAGGTGAAAATGAGCAGAGGCACCATGGCACACAGAGTCATCACATTGTTGAACGTTGATTCCAGGAGGTTACGCTTCTCATCCCCGTCCATGGTGCCATTGATGGTCTGGTTCTGACCATCTGTATCTTTGAGACGGCTGGTGAAGTACTGTGAAGAAACAATACAAAGAAATAATCTTAAGCACGGTTTTGGTTTGTTAAGTCCGGTTTAAAATAAATAAATAAAAATCTATAAATTTTTGCAAAAAAAAAAAAAAAAACACAAAATCACACACTCCTGCATAAACTTTCATGTATAGTTACCATGGTGGCAGTCATGAAGAAGTTCCATGGTAGAAGAGTTCCCAGTCCCAGGATGAAAAATATAATCCATACAGCATTATACCTGTCAAAACAAAAACAACATGTGCATATTCTCAGCTTGAATTCTCATGGCGATGTGTATGTACAAAGAGTTTTTTTTTTACCTGTCTCGTGGTGCAGTGATGGCCGTCATTATTTCACACTGGTGAAATGTTATTGATCAGTTAAAAAGCTGGAAGACAATAAGCAAGAACTGTAAGAATTACTGAAACAATAACAGACAAACTAGGTGACAAACTGGTACTACTGAATATTTGTCTAAGAGCATGGTAAAGGGGTAAAAGCTGTAAAAAAAAACATTCACAGCATTCCATTACTTTGTAGGTCAGTAGTCAAGCTTTGTGCTGTATAGGGGGTGAGAATCACGTGGGACAGGATGCACACCTGAGATAAAAGATGCGTAATTAATGTCAGTGTGTCGCTGAGAGCCAATTTTCTATTTCTAGCATGCTCTTGTTGATTTCTGAGCTCTCTCCCTCACTCTGCTCCCCTCTTTATTTTTTTTTCCTGGATCACAGCAGCACACAGACAATAAATAGCTTCATTCTCCTCAGGAGTGTGTCCTGTCCCATTTATGACTCTCACAGCCTTCACACAGAGTGCTGCTTGACCATGCCCCACCAGCACAGACTTCATCTAATATTTCAGTTTAAATGCCATGTTTCTAGCAGCAGGAAAGGTCATTAGAAGACATTCATCCTTATTAACTACATTGATGGTTAGCTTCATTGTCCGTTGGATTTTTGTCCGTATTGCATGCCGAAGCTTGCAAAGAGCCATTGACATACTGTACAACTCATAAGAGTTGATTTTATGCCTACTATCAAAATAGTTGCTTGTAGCCCTAAAATAGTAGCCCCACTCCACATCCCTTGTCAGGTGGCTTTGTAATATGTTCTTCCTTCCACCTGTCAGTGGTTTTAGGGCGTTTTCACACTGGGGTCCCGGATCCGTTTCCGAGTACACTTGGCCCCGGGACCAGTTGATTTTTGTCTGTGAGAATGTAATCGTTCCGAATCGTTCCGCGCTCGGGATTGAATCCCTGGCTTAATTAATGTTATGGCTGATTGGTATGTGAACAAATAAAACCAACCAACCTCCCCCCCCCCAAAAAAAAAAAGACAACAGTAGCAAGCATTTCATCTGAAACCTCCTAAACCACTTACTCAAAAGTAATAATACACTCTTGTTTTTGTAGGCAGTGGAATTTATCAAACAATAATACTACTAATTTCCCCATCAGTGGGTCCTGGCTTTTGAAAGCCTTCATGCTCAGGAATCTGGGGGGTTTTCTTTGTAATAAATGTGAAAATACCAATCATTCAAGCTAAATTCCAAAACTAACAAAAGGTTTCGCCATTCTAAACAGACAAAGGTTTAGAAACCAATGAAACATCAAAACTGAAGTTTTTTTTTCTTACTATGCCTGAACCATTTAGTGAAATTATGCATGCTATCAGAGAAAAGTAAAGTGCACAAGGAGTTTCACCATGCTCCGTCCCCTAACTGTACCGGATTTTGCACCATCAAGACTTAGTAGTTAATCTTTAACAGAAATCAGTCAGAAGATAAGTGCCATAAGAACAACCTCTAATTAATATGATCAATTATTTAAAATGAAAATGGTGTATTATTATATTAAAGTGACCCAATTACATTAAATATTCATAAAAATTCAGAATTAGGCAATGCAACACCAACCTTCAAGCAAATAAAAGTCTTACAGTGAGTCTACTTCTGGTCTCCAGCAGCAGTGTCAAACTACCACATCGCCCGCTGAACAAAGCTCATGTTGAATGCACACTGAGAGGCGGGGGGAATTCTCTTCTGAGAACATTCAGATTCACTCCTCCCAAACACCAGAACTCTGGAATGCCTCACATGCATGTCAGGATTAGAAAGCATGACTATATGCATATGCATTATATACATTTACTACACTCTGGATTTAAGTTAATCATAATCCATCCAGCTATCTATTCAGCTCCCTCATACATACAGTATACATTAACATACTGTATTTCCCAATGAGGAGACTGAGGTCTATTGAGGACCTCAAGTGGCCCCAGAAAAACAACAAAAATGAACAAATAAGGCACTCTGAAATCATCCAAACAAAGTTGGACATTCTCAGGCTCAACAGAACAAGCAAACAACTATGTGCATATAAACAAAACTCTAAAAACATGCAACCGAGGTCCAACCAGCTGTCAGAAATCTAAGCAACTTTTCCATTAAAGAGATTTACCCACAGCTCTCAAAACCTCAATTCACCAGATGCACCAGCGTCCAGAACATCTACTCAATGATGCTGAAAGCTGGTCGGTTCAGAAAGTTTAAGAAAGAAAACTAATTTAATTCTCTAGTTGCTTCTCCTAGAAAAAGAGCACTGAATGACTAACAGCAAATGAGCAAAACTGTGTGCTTGTGACTCAAATCACTCTGGTCTCCATAGACTGATAACTTTTTTTCGCAAAGCAGCTTTACATTATGGAAGCTTGTATGAAATGTGAATGTGTATGATTTATGTGAGCTATGCGGAACTATTATTTTAATACATAGCCATCTCTAGGCAAGATTAGTCATGCACTGATAGCAACACTGGGTACAAGTCCAAAACTACACTTGTTTACCAGTACTTGTAAAAATGCTATATCAACATTCAAGAAGAGTCAGTCATGGGATCCACAATTAAAACATTTGCCATTCTGCCTGGCGCTCATGTCGCCCACATATAATACCGTCGAGTCAAATAATAAGGTCACTGGCTAAATTTACCCCTACTGATTTTACTGATTTTCCTGAAAGACCGGATAAGGGTGTTTGTTGGGAACCTTAGTCATTGGATATTACTGATTCTTATCCTGTTCTTTACAACACTTGAGAGCCATGCACTGGCAGATTTATGATACATTATATTTTCAGTCATCTCATCAGGCAAGATCTAATGTGAAACGATTATTTATTATAACCCAAACATTCGCAAGAACATTAGCGTAGTTTACATTCTGTTATTCAAGACATCAGTTTCTAGTTTAAGTTGTATGTTCTGTGCTATTAAAAAATCCAATTGGAAAAAAACCCCCAAAAAAACATGTACCTAAATGTATATATGCTGTAAGGAAACAGATTTAACAATTAAAAAGTGCACATTATTTAAATACCATGTAAAGCTTAACAATGCTAATGGAAATGTACAGTAGTGACAGAATCAGTCCAATTTAACCCTGCATGTACTCTTCAGCAAAATGCAACACAAGTACCTCATACGTGTTTAATACTTATGGTGTTACCATGGCATTTATCCCATGATCACATGATAGCCGAGATAAAATGGTCACTATACAAGAACCAGTGAACACCAGCAGGGGCTCATCCTTGACCAGAATTATCCTCATTGCCACGCTGGAGAACTGATGGATAAAAAGTTTTGAACTCTGCCCAAAGTGAAGATTTTCCAAAAGCTCTAAACTTTTAACATTGAAAAGTTTGCTGAGTAGTTTTAGAAAAATTGACTGATTTGCATGGCAAAATAATCTTATGCGTTTTCATGACTGAACAAACTGATTAATATATCAATTTAATGAAAAAAATAAATGGCGCGAAAAGGGGATGTGCACAAAAAAACACGTCAAAAAACAAACAAAAAAACATCTGCCAAGCATGAAAAAAAACAAACAAACAAACAGTGAATTTCACCAGGAGGACAGACAGAGTGAAGCTGACTGATTCTTTTCAGATGATCTGCGATGTCTTTGTCCATCTCACTGCGCCGGATTTAAAACGGCGAAATTGAGCGCGCGAAAGACGGAGCTGAGAATATATAAGATGCCGCTTTAGTCAGACGAGAATCATCTGACTAAACCCCGGGGCAAAAAGAACTGTGGTCGCCAGACGGAGGCACTGACCTTTTCGTATTTGGATCGCGGAGAGACACTGTCGTTTGCCTATTTGGATCGAGATCTCCTCATCGCACACGGGGCGTGATGTAGACCGACAGGAGTCTCGCTATTCCGTGTCCGCACGACAGAACGTGACGCCGTGAGATAACTCGCAAATTTGGAGTGGGCACCTGATTGACCTCTGTGACGCTCTTGAACTCCGTGACATCACACACCATACGCTCTTCATCGTCATGAAGACATCAAAGAGGGAAACTGTTACGTTTAACTTTAATCTCGGACCAGGATCTCTGTGACGCTTTCCAGATAGGCAACACAAACTAACTATTGATAGGTAGAACACTTTCTCTCCAGCCCCAAAAGGAAACAAGCTTTATTGCGACGAATGATTCGTTCCTCATACAAGGTGTACGTAGAGTTCTGACTTTGAGAAGCCCTGGTCTATGGCATCAACAAAATAAATAAATAAATAATCATAACTCATACACAATCTGAAAAACATGGCACTGAAGCAGGACGACCGAGTGCCAGTGCTCTCAGCATTAGTACTTGAACACTGGATCCATTTGAAAAGCATGTGCACATTTAACATGATCTGAGAGCTAATGAGCTCTAAGTGAATTCACATGCTATGGCTGGCAGACGCAATCAAGGTCCACACACAGCAAATTCTATAGTTTTCCTCAGAATAGATTATAGATAGATAGTATAGATATAGAAGGTTCACTAAGCAACAGGAACATTACGAAAATGACCTTTGTATCTACTTTGCAGAACAGTATTAAGATAACACAGTTAAAGGTTAAGGGTCTTCTCCATGCACGTTAACGGTTGGAATATCGTCTGCAGCTGCACACTAACTGCTGAGTCAGTTCTGTCTCTAGCAAACGGTTTAAAATCAGATCAGATTAGATCTGCACAGTCATGTCTACATTCACAAATGTAAAGTTTAGAACAAAGTACAAAGGAATGCACAATATTGGTCTTGGATTAGAATGGCAATAAATAAATAAATACATTTGGTTAAACTAAAAATAAATAAATAAAAAACACATAGATGCAACTAACCTGATACTATATTCATCAGTTTAGATTTTTCTCGAACACCTGTACACGTATTCATTCATGCAACTATTTAATCAGTCTATTGAGTGGCAGCAGTGCATAAAATATAGATACAGTCCAGCACCTTTGGGGAATGAGGAAGAAATATGATCAGTCATTCTGAGTGAGGCATGTTTGTTGGTGACAGAAAGGCTGGTTTTAGTACGTCTACAACTGCTGTAAACTGTTGGAATCTTTGAGGATGTTCATGCAAAGGTCTGTAGAGTTTACACAGAATAGTGCAATAAGAACAAAAACTAAATGATTGGCAGTTCTGATGCTTCTAAAGGCGGGGCAAATGAGAACAGTCCACCTGGTTCCAGCTGACAGAAAGGTTACAGTAACTCGGGCAATCACTCAACAAAGCATCTCAAAGCACAACATGTCAAACCTTCAGGCATACGGACTACAATGGCAAATCATATTTTCAAAATTTCAACTGTTTTATCATGTGCCCATTAAAACAAGCTAATTCTGGGGAAACAGAAATGTCCAATTTTACATTATATAAAATTTAAAATACCATAAAAACCATTATGGTGGTTGTATAATTTTGTAAAAGCATTTTAATGTATTTTAATACAGGTCTTCAGTGGCAAGAAATCAACAGAGCTGGGGATTCTCAGTAACTGAAATAGTTGAGACACATTACATAGAAATATCCATCAAACCTTTGAAAGAAAAAAAAAACTCCAAACAGTATGATTGTGTTTTTTTCTTCTGCTTTTTTTAGTGTAGAGTAATTATTTCTCCATTAGACACAAATCAGTAAGTGATGCACTACGCAAACCTCTGCTGAGAAATACTGCAGTTGGCCTAAGACATAATCTGGAACCATAAAGATGTTTGTGTGTTGCTGTGAGGTTTGAGGGGGAAAAACAGGCTAAAAAAAAGTGCTCTCTGCCTCATTCACTGGTGTGCATGCTTTAGTTTTGTTTGGCAAATCTGCAAAGCTAATATAAACCTGATGGCTGGAAGCATGGATAGTACGGTAAATTCTTTTCATCAATTGAAATAAATCTGTAAGAGCTTGACTCAAGAGCACCACAATGGGATATAGTCACAAAAAGGGTGTTTTTACTAAATAATACAAGTAAAAATAAACGTAATACAGGGAGATGGGAAATAAAGTGAAGAGTAAAAGTAAATTAAGTGGAGAGAAAATGAGTGTGTGCTGGTCCGGGTTAGGAGCAGTGTCCAGCGGGCATGATGGCATGAGCTGGTGCGCTCATGGGTAAGCAACGAAGGCAGCAATTGCAAGCTCGCGGTCATGTCTGCATTAAAAATCAAAGGGCCAATCATAGCAGCGGCAGGCCAGAGTTGAAGAGATAAAGACGATGTGATTGTCGCAGTCAGGAAGTGGCAACAACAGGCCAGAATTATGGTGGTTAATCCGGTGTCATGATCTGTCATGATCAAGTAGCTGTGGCACCAGATCAGAACTAGCATCAAGCTGCTCAATGGCAAAGAACACTCGAAGCCCGAAAGAGCATACAAGCTCACCATGATACTCACAGCACACCATCTCTGGTCCTGATATCTCGGATTTCTCCAGAGACTCCTACAGATCTTCTTGCTATCTTTATACAGGAGGTGAGAGTCCATGGCCTTCAGCCTAGATGCATCACCAGCAGCATCATATTTAGCGGTCCTACCCCCTTGCATTCCTGCTCATGGGGAGGCTGTAGATGTGAACCATTCCTTGGAATGTACTAAAATTGGGGTGTAGAATGTGTGTCAATGGTAAAACAGATTGACAAAAGAAAAATTAGTGTGTGAAAAAAATGATCACTTTGGAAATCTCTTTTCTACTGGAAAAAGAAAACCTTTGAAATTCTGAAATAGTTTTCTCTCCGATTCTTAAAGCCACATGGCCAATGGATGTAGCCTGTATTCTCACTAGAGCATTATACATCCAATTTTGTTAAGACCTAAAATGACTTTGGGTAAGCTCATCATGTGCTACATGTGTCACACTGGATTCATCAAGGTCTTAATCTGGCATTTTTTTTTTTTGGACAAAAAAATGAATGAATTCTCCACTGTACACTATGTACTTAATTTATACTATCTAACATCCTCTGACATTAAACCCATGATAGTAGTAGTAATATAATGGCACGTGCGGTGATGTACTGTAGTCAACCGAGTGTCAATCATCTGTAAGTATATCACATTATAATTTATTTAATTTAATATAAATTATATAAATTTATTTCTTTTTTGTCAAAGGTTTTATCGCTCTCAGTATTAACATAGTAATAACTCCATTGTCACTGCCACTTTCCAATATTCTAAAATAATACTTCCTATTCTCAGAAGCTCCAGGAATAGTCTGCCTGGTGAGTTGCGGAGTCTCAAATAAGCGACTAGTAACATGAGCAGGCTTATGATGAAGTAATGATAGCAGGGCTCGGCAACACAACTGCTGTGTGTGGGGATGTGGAATATGATTTAGGGACACAACTGCATGTGGCTTGACATGGGATTAAAAATAGCATATGAAACTATGAGAACTTTCAACATTCCCCTCCCATATACTGTAATGCGTGTAGGACCCTTTATCACTAAGAATAGTTTCATAAGAGATCTCAGGTTACATTTTGTTTGCAGGTGGCTAGAACAAGGACGTTTGAAGACCCTGGTACAACAGCAGGACTGACTGGAGGCAGTCCTGGGAGTCCTGATAACGTGGTGGCAGTTTGTAGTCTAATACGTGGAAAAAACAGCATTCAGACCCAAATAGCAGTAACGATCAATCAACAGCTGAGCTCTTGGCTGCAGTGTCTGTACATTTGGTGACCTGCTTTACATGCTAACGAGGCTATCTTTTCCCCCACGGGGGTTTCTTAGAGGTCCTACAAAACATGAGGGAAGAGATAAGGGGTTATCTATTCCCTACCAACTCAGCGACCTCCTGAACCTGCAAAATCCAAAGAAGCATCTTGGTGACAGCTGACAAATATAATTTTAGTATGGTGATTAAGCATATGTAGTGTAATATGAAATAACCTACATTAAGGGCTTATAAAATTTCACCTGACTTTTTCAAAAGACTTGAGGCATAAAGAATACACACTACTGAATACATTTGGCTGCTTTATGGTAGTGTTTGGTGTTCCTAACCTTCCCAGACATGAGATCCCTGGCATCTGTCTTAATACACAATTATGAGTGTGCAGTTAAATTCCACACCTAGTACATGTTTAAAAAAAAGTTTAAAAGGTTTCATTTTAAATTTAAAATTTTAGTTTTTCATTAAAAGCACTTTTTAATGAAAAACCTTTTACAATGATTAACTAGTTCAGTTTTCTCATGTCCCACACAGGTATCTTTCTTTTTTTAAAAGACAACTAAAACACCATAACTTTCTTTTATCTACTTCCTACGTAATTTTTATTTTAACCAATGTGATGATTTATAATTCATATGCACAAACATTGCTAAAAAGTCTGAAGTCCTAACACAGAGCTCCAGTAACACAGCAGGGTTAAACTTGGGAGTGTTCTCTGCTGTTTAAAACTTTCCTGATGCAGAACAGTGCGGAATGAAAAAACAACTTAGCATGAACTCCTTCTAAGAGCCAAGAACAAGGTTGTTATGAAGCAAACTGTCACCCCACATGTACTTGGACAACATGTTGAGAGCATGAAATACAGAACACAACGTCTTTTAAAAAAGACTTTCGTAAGACAGAACAGCATGGTTAAAATTAAAGCAACTGAAATCCCTACGCAATGAAGCAAAACTCTTGAGCAACACCCATGTTTTCTCTTGCTATTAGCCAAAACCGAGCAAATTACCTAAAATAAGTAAATAAAATGCTTAGCTACATCATACCACACTCACACTTTATTACTTATAATCTTCAATCAAAACGTAATAACATGGAAACCAGTCAATCTATAACAATATATTCAACCATTTTGCTACATTGACTCATATAAGGCGGCAGGAATGTTTCTGTACTTCTTCCAATTTTTTGTTCTTTACCCCTAACTATTCCAA
The DNA here is from genome assembly GCA_003987875.1 of Clarias batrachus. Taxonomy (NCBI): domain Eukaryota; kingdom Metazoa; phylum Chordata; class Actinopteri; order Siluriformes; family Clariidae; genus Clarias; species Clarias batrachus. The sequence continues at coordinate 36,118 of QMIH01002221.1, forward strand.
AAAAGATCAGTCCTGCAAACTACCTATAGGATTATAAAGGAACAGAAACATTTGACCACTTCTTACTAACACATTTAATATATATTAAAAACAAACATTTTGTTTAACCTTTTTTGTGCTGAATTGCCACACAAAATAATCACAATCATAACTGAATCGATCCCCCCCAACACTATTGAATACAATAAAAAGAATTGTTTAATCATCCTGAGATTGAGTTTGACTAATGGTTGATGACTACACCAATACGTAGACCAAAGTGCAGTGAGCAGATTGGCCGTGGGATGGCATACTCACACTCGCATGTCAAACATTGTGACATCATACAAGTCTCCAAGTTCACACAAGCAAAAGAGATGAATAACGATTTCGTCTGCGTTATGCCTTTCCCAATGTTGCGTTCGAGAAGAAGCAGTTGGCTGCCGTCACATGTTTTGGAGGAAGCATGCGATAGTCTTCCCTCCCTGCTTGGTAGTTACCAACTTCAAAGGCATCTAGAATATGTGATTAGGTTTATATGGATGTCCTGTCAATCATTTTAGAGACATTCTCTCAGTACCTTCACTCTGTTCACATCTGAAATCAGTAAGCACTCAGAACAGCCAGATTTCTCCCTCCCTCCCTCACTCACAGGGTTGTGGGGGACCTGGAGTCTATCCCAAGAGACTTAGGCCATGAAGAGATCCAATACACACTAAGGGCAATTTTGGGAACACCAATTAGCCTAATATGCATATCTTTGGACTTTGGATTCCTTTTAGGCAGGAAATCCACCAAGCGCAGGGAGAACATGCAAACTCCATGTACACATACCCAGAGGCGGGAATAGAACCCGAACCATGATGTAAGACGACAGAACTAAAACTATGCCACCATGCCGGCTCAGATATTACTTTGAGCAGAAAATATTTTATTTAACTTGAGTAAACTATAATATACACAGTGCATTTCCATGACGGAGTAATTTATCATTGATAAAGCTGGATGCAGAATGAATGGAATTCCTTTTGAATAGCATGCTTTTTCTGTAATTACATTTATATTCTTTGATATCTCAATGCAATATGGATCTGGACCCATCCTGTTGCATAATACAAATCTAAGTGGCCACTAAATGTAATCAGCTAAAAGCTTTAGCTATCCTTTTTGAGAGCGTAGCAGACTAGTAATGGTATCAGTTCTCCTCTTATAAAAGGTGACTGCCTGAAACCCATGTTCTTCAGAATAAATCGCATAGTATCTTGGTGCAATGTGGCTGACGTGGTGCAATGTGTTAAGCTGCCAGGAGACAGCATTATGTGCCTTGGCACAGATTTGAACTCTCTGCAACTGTCCAGGAGGAACAATACACCATTCTTTTAATTCATTTAAGATATCCTCTCTAGTAGTGTTTTTATCAAAGGAATAGTGAAAGCAATCACACTCGTTGCTCTCGTGTCCGACTGGATTAAGATCTGGTTACTGTGAAAGCTATTGTAAATTATTTACATAATTTTTCATATGCATTAATCCATCTAGCCAGATGGTGAAACTGGCATCCTGACTGGGGGGGTTGGCACTCCCATCAGGATGGAAATGTTTCACCACAGGATAAACAGTCAGAATAACTTAGCACTGATTTGTAGTATATCTTCCATTTTAAAGAGAAGAGGACGAAAACCATGCCAGAAAAATACCAGAGCAAGACAGAACCACTGTGTATGCAATATATTACAGTGTTTACAATATAGTATACAAAGTACAATATAAACCCATACCATGACATTACATTAGCACTCTATGGGATGAAATTTTAAAAACATATAAGAAAGAGGTATAGAACGTATCACAACAGGAGACAAATCCTCCAGTGTTTTCACTTTTCTATTGATAGATGTTGCTGTCTGTCGAGTAGATGTTGCTTCTGCTGAGGTAGGAAAAATTATATGAACTGGATGTTATACTATAGACACCTATTTGCATTAGACAAAAACAAAAATGAAAGAGCTGGGGGTCTCCCTTCATGTGAAAAGTTCCTCAAACTTTACAACTCAAAATTCTGAATTATTTGAAAATGTAATTAATTGTATTAATTATTAATTCTAACGTCTCATGAAGCTTTTTCTAGATCACCTTCACCTCTGGCCTGCACATTAGAAATAAATTGATAAAGTTACACACTTATAAATCTGTGCATTTGTTTTTTACATTTACGCCTGGAATTAAAATTTTTGTGATGATTTCCATTGTTAAAAGCACTATATAAACAATTGATCACTGAATTGAGCATGTCAAAGTTGGAAAGATCGTCGCCACAGTTAATCCATAAATGGGCAAATGGGTGGGACAAACGTCACCTGGATGTTGTTTGGAACAGACCAACCTAACTCAAGCATCACCCACAAATTAGCTAGATTAGCTTTAGCTTAACTAAAATGTTAATGTGTCTAATGTTAATTTATATGTTACTGCATTTGATTGAACATCATTCATAACTTACACATTGTCCTGGGTCAAGTCCTACATTTCTTGTGGTAAGTTACAATTTAAATAAGCTGGATACCTAAAGTGATGCATAGCCGACAGCTAGTGACATGATGCCTGCATTACAGCTGTCCGTCAAACTGGCCACACACACCCCCACCCCAATTATTTATACCTTTATGAATTAATATACTTTTAACTGAGGAGTTACATAAAAAAATCACTCCAGTTGTCAAATAGGGAATCTAGCTATGGAGACCCAAACCATTTTTCTACTAGACTGCAAATATGTTTATTTATGTAGTAAATTTTAACATTTTAAAATGGGGGACTATGCACTAGTGGACATTCGAGGAAATACAGGTTTTGGCACTACTATGTTGGTTTCGTTTTTCAGAGCTGGGGGTCTCCCTTCATCGCAATGGAGACCTATGCTATAATTTAATCACAAAAGACTGCAATTTATTACAGGTAGCATGTGCATACTATCATGCGTTCTGGTCCACAGTCCAACACCTTAACCACCAAGCCACCCCTGCCCCCATATATAAAATATGTCACACTATCTTAGAACATGACAGAATCTCACAATTTGTGCATATCGCAAACGGACTTCTGACTTATCTCAAAGAGTAATTCCCCTTAAGTCTGACTCAGTCTTGCCCTTTACACCTCAATAGTATTCAAACTACCCTCAAACTGACTCATCTCCATGTTCTGCTAATCTATCTTATTAACACAAATTTGGACTGATCTAGAAAAACTAAAATAAATCAATAAAATTTGATAACTTAAAGTCTCACTTCCCAAAATATAAAATAAGCAGGAATTATGATACAAATCAAACAAAAAAAAAGAGAGAAACATTCTGAAATAAGTCTGAATTGATATGGTTTATCCTGAAGCCTTCATGTTACTACAAGTTAAAACATTAATGCAAGTTAAACTGAGATAAAGGAGTGAGATAATGAGATGTCAATCTTTAAAACTTGTTATTTTTGAAAGCATTATTCAATGACAAACAGCATGCTGTGTCCCATTCTACTGTTCTACCTGCTGGAAAAGAATGTGCGTTCTGATACCACTGATTGTTTACATTTAAAAAAATCAATAGTTGTCTGATTAGATTGTTTGTATACATTTACACATTTCCTCCTTTCTGTCTGTGTCCTTGGGGGATGATCTTTGGACCTGCTTAAAGTGTCCTTTGTGAGTCCACTTATACAGTTAAGGACCATCATCACTGCTATTTAGATATAAAACCATGACAAGTGATTATTAAGGTCAGTCTGATTAGAAGAACTCCACACAGCATTAAACCTTAAACCGAGCTAAACGTCAGGAGTCTCACACGTGACGGCGGTATGAGAACTCGCTCAAAGTCTGACTGACCAGGTCTTCTGCTACAGAACAATAGTAGTTTCTCTAATACATAAAAGTCGCAAATGTTCTCGGTCTTAAACAGATCTCTGACTTTCTTATCATGACCACATCCGGTTACCTTCCACGTGTTCTGTCGGTCTGTGTTTCCCCTCAAACTTACACAAAAAAAGAGAGAGATAATTATATCTCTGTACACAAACTGGTATTTTTGTAATATCTGTGGGTGCGTTTAATTTTACACAACCACTAAATTAAACAAATAATGATTTTTTTTTAAAGCGCGCAATTTTTTTTATCAGTGTAATGACGAATTATAGTCCCAGTATTTTTGTGTGTGTGT
>QMIH01002221.1:40807-76786 GCA_003987875.1 Clarias batrachus
GTATTTTCTATGCTGTAGTGTGTTAGGGACTGTCACAGTCATATTTATTTATTTTATTTATTTATTTACTCATCTACTCATCATGTATCTTTGTCTGCATTGACTTGCACTACATCAGTTTTAAACATTCACTTTTATTTTCTCATTACACTTAATTTTCTGTAGTCTATACACTAATATCCATCCTCATTCATCAATATTTATACATATTTGTTTCTCTCTCTCTCTCTCTCTCTCTCTCTCTCTCTCTCTCTCTCTCTCTCTCATAGTATATATCTATTTATTTATTAGCTGGGATACTCAAAGTTTTTAGGGTAGTATGCCCCTTTATTTGGGTATTATAAAACCACTTTCATGACAAAAATCTGTAAAATATAAATATGATCAGTCATGTCTTAGGACWGTTTGTGGGTGACTTCAAAATTGTATACACTGACTCCAGTGTACATCTCAAAATTTTAATGTATTTTGAACTCAAGAAAGAATTCCACATGCACAAACCTAAGAGTCTAAAGAAGCTTAAATATTATGCATGGAGGTGTGGCCAAGGTCTCTCCTCTGTCAGTGTGTACCTGTCTTTGCCAAAAAATTACAGGAAAACYSTCAGTGTTGTGTAATGACAGGCCTGGGTTTGTCCCAGTTTGACTTATCTATGATTTGATGCATGATCCGATGCACATCTGGGCATGAAACTATGGTGCATACAGGAATTGCTAGCAAACTGTACCAAACATTTGGATTTGTTGGTTTAGTGAGGTCAAAAACTGCCTTTTATGTAATATTTGCATGAGTGTAAAAAAAACAAAACAAAAAATACATTAGTTATCCACATGGACTGTTCATTTCTGTGTCACATTTACACAGAATGTGGATTATTATTAAAGCCAGACCATACACTAGTACTGTAGGGCTGCAGGCTATAGGTAATGTCTTGTTTAGAATATGGAATTAAGCTGCAAAGTATAACATCGATGTCATCATTTTTCCATGTATAAACCATTACACTCATCCAGTATAATTTGAGCTGACATGGTAGTATTTCAGACCCAGTAGCACTGTGCTTTGGTATAGATCATGCTTAAGAGATCTCCATTATGAATATTTAGGATAGGCTAGTTCATTTTTATTTCACATTATTCCACAGTTGATCTGCATACATAATATGAGTTATGAATGTACTGTAAATGTTTCCTGTGACCCATTTCCAACTTTACCTTAATCCCAACATTTTCATTAGAGGGAGGAAAATTATGCATTCTTAGTCAGCCTGTGAATCATCCAGACCAGGAATAGTTAGACAGAAGACATAACCTAGTATTTGTATTTTCTATTGCTCATATGGTTAATCCTTGCTGGTCTGTGATGTTGGCCAAGAAAATTCTCCCTCAAGCAGGTCTCGACACAGAGGAATAAATGGTACACCAGTCTAACCTGGATTGACCATTTTAAGGTCTGAAGAATGGYATTATATCTGAGTAACACATAATATKCTAGTATTACATCTGAGTGCCGATGCCTGCCTTTTTACCACACTAGCTTTTACTCTATGAACAGGAGCTTGAGCACAAGTTACAACAACAACTCCACTAAAACAGTATCTAAACACAAAATAGTTTTGGTTTAAGCTTTGAGCCCTGAGGTTTGCCTGTGAAGATTACATTTTTGTTAAAAAGGAGACCCCAATATGACAGAGCACTATCTTTGGGAGAAAAGAAAGCAAGTTTGAAACTGACAGAAGAGGGRAATTGATCTGATCCATTGCACAATCATTGGCAGAGCCAACACAACAATTTGCAATGTCCTTAAAAGGGTAACCACTGGTGTAGTAAGAACCAGATGTGGAGCAGTTTGCCCAAGGAAGCAGCAGTGGAGCATGGTGGAAACATTGTGAAAGCTGTGAAAAAAGCAATAGTCAGTGACATCACCTACAACATTCACAGAACAGGGTTTAAAGCAATGCAATCCACCTTTCGAAGAAAATCTTGAAAGCAAAAATATAGAGGCCATGACTACATGAAGCAAAGCACTCATCAGCAGTAAGAATCAGAAAGAAAAATTTCAGAGAAATTGGGATGAGCAACAATAGTGTCAAAAAACAAAAACAACAGAAAATCAATAATCAAAGCCAAAGGGTGGAGCAAAATAGGATCGGCTCATGATTAAAAACATACAAGCGTTGTCAAGTCAGTGCTTGAGCTTGCATGGCTTCTTCTGGAACAGGTTCACGGAACCTATTTCAATTGAGAATGGATTTCACCTGAAAAGGATTTTCACAAAAGGAGGCAAAATGAACATGTCTTATGCTGTTACGTTTGAAAAGCCGGCCTCCCAGGAACTCATTGCCCAGACATGTGGAAATCGACTCTCATACTTTTGTGTTCCCCAATGCTGGTAGAAAGAACAAGCAATTAATTAGTTAATTAATAAGCGCTGGGTCTATTTCTACTTCTATATAAAGTGTGTAGCAGCTACGAACCCTCAGATTCTCATTCACAATTTGATTATAGTCAAGTAAACTGATTCTGTGTATAGAGTCACTCTCTGTGTTTCTCAGTGCAACTTACATGTTTAGCAAGACTGCAGTAAACAGAGCCCAGTCAACCCTTTAATGCATCCTGCCAGTATCTTTTATAAAGTAGAATGGGTCAGTCACTCTGCAGACGAAAATGGTGCTTTTTTTTCTCAGGACAGAAGGTAGTACAGTTCTSGGTTGTTTTCATATTTTTATCCATCCGATCTACCAAGCACAGACAGAATCTGAAAGGGTCAACTGAGAATACTGTGTTATATTATGACACAATCATGAAGGGTACATATTATATCTCAATGTCCTGACTGTACAATACAAGATTGAGGGGGGGGGGGGAAACAGGCGATTGTATTCTCACACATGCTACCCTCGAGCTAAATGGAGCTTGCAAGTAAGCTCTGTTCCCAGTTCTGCACATCTGTCAAAGCCATGTATAGATGTGGATGTTATGCATGTACTTTTGTTTGTTGTATCTATGATCGTTATTTTATCACATCATGTTGCATCACCTCTATCATGTGCAAGTCTGCACTGGATCCTAGACTGTGCCAAGTTTTGATGTCTAAGTAGGTAAGTAGCACTTCTCACAATAGAGAAGCTGAACATAGCAAAACATTCCACATATAGTGCCATGTAAAATTATTTGTCCCCTTCCTGTTTCTTATTTATTTTTTGCATATTTGTCACACTTAAATGATTCAGATCATCAAACAAATTTTATATCCTCTTGAATGTGCTCATATATCCTTGCACCATCTACATACGAGGACTGTTAGGTATAATTTTCTATTGCTAAACTTCTTCCTCCTTAAAGACACTGATGACATTTATAATAATTAACTATGATTAAAGTGAAACAGTCAGTAGATATTGCAATGTACACAACAGTAGCATCGGATTCTCAGGACAATTTAACTCAAATATAACTAGAGTAAATACAAAATGCAATTTTTAAATCATGATTTCATTTACTGAGAGAAAAAAGAGTAAGCATGAGTGGCTTCTATCTCAATCTGAGAGTGCTTATTTTATAGCTGAATTGGTCATCATAAGTCTGTACTAGTTATTGCTCAACAAAAACCCTAAACCTCATTTTATGCTAAAGCATCTGGGTTGCTTTTGCATGCCAAATAGACTTTTTTTTCTAAAAAGAATGAAAATAATATGATGTGATGCAATATACTATATGGAATTTTTAATAAAGCTAGAAATCCCAAAATATATTGCATTCCCCTGACACAGACTCAATTAGTCTGTGCCCAAAGACACATATTCCAGAACTGCTGTCTACCTCTACACCACAAAACATTGGCCCTCTTTATTCCAAACTTGGCAGAAGTTTTATTTTTCTTATGGTTTTGGCTATAAACCAGTGGCTTCACATAGTTTTATGTCGCTGTTTGCTTTACAGCCCGGCCTCCGCGTACCCACCTCCACCCTGTCTAGTCTAAAATCAGCCCACTGTGGTTTGTGAGAGACTGCCTGTAGGATGCCCTTGAAAATAACGCAAACACACAGAAACACAGAGCTGCAAAGACGGAGTGGGGAGAAAGTGAAGGACAGTGTGTGAAAGGCATTTCCCAGAGAGAAACAAATGTCTACAATATTCATTTTTGTCTCAACAATATAGCACTACGCAATAAAACAAAGAAACATGGCATGACGTGTTAACACTTTAAAATTTACAAAATTACACTGAGAATACACAAACTTTAAATAACGTACTCTCTCACACAAAGGCCCACCAGACATAGTGACTTTCAGTGTGGTCGTTTTATCTGACCAGAGAACACGTCGACATGAATGAATCTAGCAAAATAAACAAGTTGATCATAATATACATTGACAAGTCATCAAAGCCGAATTTAACTGCTCAATAAAACAATTGTAAATATGGCACAGGGAAGATTAGCCCTCATTTCAGTTGCAATCAAATCATAAACACACCCATCCCTGTTTACTATGTGGATGTTGTGTCTGCAGTATTCATTTTGACATTTGTGTTCATATTGAACTTAGAAAATACAAGCATGATTATTCTAGTATGTTTTAACCTAAAGTTTATATCACACATCTACAATGTATGTAGCAGCACCGGTGGTTCCCACAGTGGAGGCTCTGGGTTGCTGATCAAAGTGTTTGGGGTTTACCTGTTTGCCATATTTGGGCCCATGGGCAAGGTCCTTAACACTTTGCCCATGTTTAGTACCCAGCCACTGAGATGCAGGACATCCTCAGTGCCAACTTAAAGCCTGGAGAAATCTGAGAAACYGTGATAAAGGGAATAAGCCCAAGGCAAAAAAGGTGGGATTACATCAAACAGGAGTATGCTTTTATTCGACACAAAGTAAAGCATATTTAACCAAAAACTTATAATAGAAATATTTTGGCAATTTTGGGATAAGTGTTGRTTATTTTTAGCAAAAAATGTGAAATTATCTGCTGTGGAGTCATACAAAAACATAAGTTTGTTTTAAAGCTATCAAGTCCGTTACATAATGTACCTCGTTTCTTTGTTGTAGATTTCGCCAAGTCATAGAATAGATTACTAGCTGTGCAATTGTTTGGAGTCTTTGTTGCCATACGTACATATATTGCACTTCATAATGTACTGCATGTACTGTGTTTTGCAGCCATGCATGTGTACTTTGAGCAAAATCTGTGTTGTTGTTGTCCTGCTGGACAAAACAGGGATATTTCTGAAAAACATGGCATTTGGATGTGAACATATGTTGCTCCAAAATGAGCATATTCTTTCTGCATTAATGGTGCCTTTACAGATATGCAGTTTGCCCATGCCACAGCACCGGCACACCCCAATACCATGACTGAAGCTTGGCTTTTGGACCTGATGCTGGTAAAGACTTGRATGGTCCTTTTCCTCTTTGCGGCTGATGTTTCCAAAAATGTTGACTCGTCAGATCACAGAACATGTTTGTATACTATAACATAATTGCTTCACCTTTAACAGCACTTGTTTCTCATCATCTTGTAATTTCTACTTGTCACATTGGTATTAGTCTATAATTGGCCCTGTCCCAACCTTTGGAAAGAGTGTGTTGTTGTTTTTAACATACTGTAGTCCAAGGTGACGAGACTCCTTTTTGTTTTTATTGCAAATTGTCATACAGTCCAAACATTTTTGGAATAAGGGTTGTCCAAACTGATACTGGCTAAAAAAAATAAAAATAAAATGGGATAGACATCAAAAAACAGATATTGCAATGTGGTGCTACTTACTGCTATTCCCAGTGCTAAATCTTCTGGCTTTGTGTCTTTTGTTTTAGGTCCAGCCAGTTGCCATGTTACTTGTTTACACATTCTGTTTTTCCTATTCTTATATGATGAGGTAGATACTGAGTGCTTGTGAAATAGTGGATGTTTTTGGACTGTTGTGAATAATAACTTGCCAGCTCTCTMCATATACATATCACTGTCATATCACTGTCAAGTGACACAATTTTCCCAATTTGACCTCTATACGTCACCACAACATATCTGAACTGATACAACCACAACAGACTCATCACATGCATTCTCATAATTTCATAACAAATTAAAATTTTATTTCCTAATTAGGAACAATGTACTGGCAAACCCTTAACAATACTGATGAATATTGGACCAAAATGTACAGCAAAAGAAACCCAAAGCAAAGAAATAGATTGTTCAGACACCTGACCTTAACCCAATTGTGTTTACTTACTTTTTAGACAAAAAAAGGAAAAGCAGAAAGACCCATGAATGAGCAGCAATGGAAGGCAGCTGCAGTTCTCTGTTCTATATAAAGCATTATTAAAAAATACAAAATAAAAACATGTATTTGAGTTCTGACCATTTTCATTCTCATTTTAGTCTCACAGGTTTATCTTAGAAAAACTCAGTAATAGTATATAATATATGAATAGTATACTGTAGTACTTAGTGAATTACTACTATATTATTTTAGTTTGTCCAGTTACCTTTAAGCGTGTGAAAATGCAATGAGTATATAAATAATGACTACAATTCCTAAATGGTTAATGCAACACTTTTCATTAAATCCCTTAAATAAACATCTAGTTAGTCTAGTATTGACCAGACCGTATATTATATATACCTTTATGCGCCCCCACGGTGAGGGAATTTCTATGTTACAGCAGCCAAGACACAAAACCTGCAAATAAAAAACCTGGACAAAAGCTTGTCCAGTCTCTTCCTGTCTGCAGTGGAGATGCTGCAGCACCAGCAGTCCACTCCACAGAAGATGGCTGAGGCTACCATGGAGTCAGGAAAGGTTTTCAGTAGTGCTCCCTGCATTCCTCAACAGAAAGAGTCTGCTCTGTCCTTTCCTATAAATTGCATCTGTGTTGTCTGTCCAGTCCAGTTTGCTGTTCAGATGAACACCCAGGTATTTATAAGAGTCCACTCAATGTCCTTTCCCTTAATGTTCACTGGTGATAGTGAAGTGTATTTGTGCCTGCGGAAATAAAAAGTTATTTGGTCTTCCCCGAATTTATCTGGAGGTCGGCTCCGTTGTTCCAAGTTCTGGACAGGCCGAATGCATTATAGCTGCAAAAAGGAAATAKGAAGTAAAAATTATTTCTGTTAAAACATTTCTTCTGTTTAGATTGGGAGTTATGGAAGCTATTGTTTTCTAGTTTCCTTTTATCTTTTCACACTCACATTCGCAGAAAGGTYTGGATTTTGTTTGTTATTTTGACGTGGTCAGTCTCTGAAGTCAATCTCCCCGATTTAGAAAAGAAAACATACAGAGCAACCCACATAAACCAATTATTACTATTTTTGTACGTTATGTATAAACCTCACATCCTATTGCATGAGATTTATTCATTTAGTTTTGGTAAACTCTTTATCTTGATCAAAATTAGAGTGGATATAATTCCTTGTAAAGTACAACCTTCACATAATAATTAGGGCTTTATTTAAAAAAAAAAAAAAAAAAGCTTTATTATTGCAGCTCTACAATAAAAAAATGTAATGACCGCCCACAGGTTGTCGAAACAGAAAATGTCCTTTGTGAAGACTTAAAATCTATTTCTCCAGTCACCTCCGACATGAACACTACAGCTATATGTGTGTTGCTTATGCATTGTCACCAACTCCTGTTATACCTTTGGTTGTTGGTGACTTGCATTTGTTTTCCACTTGCATCAAATTGTTAAATTTTAACATCCTTAAGACTAATGGAATAATATATTAACTGTGTACTTTTTAATAAGTGTAATAAGTGTTCTATTTACAATTTACATTTTGAACCAGGTACTTTAATTGTTCGTGGGAAAATATTTCTGACTTAATGAAGCTTGTCAGCTGGGTTACAGTAACAATATACTGCATAAGCCTAGGTCTATTAAAACAAAGATTACATAAATTCCCAGCATAATCACTGTGCATGACATGAACAAGACAAGACAGCACAACTTCCCACATCCTTACTTTGAAGTCATATCAGCATTGCATGGCAAGTCGAAACAGTTCTCAAACATGACAAATGGCAGAGTTGACCACAGCTTTAAAATCTCAGGTTCTAGTTTTAGAAAAAGTATAAATTGATGCATATATATTTATAATACTATATACTGCACACTTTTTCTCTGTCATCTTTAACTGTGCACCTGTGTATGGCATACAGTTTAGTATATTGTTACACAAATAAAGCCAGTTAAGGCTCTGGGTTACTGATCAGAAGGTTGTGGGTTCAAGCCCCAGCACCACTGTTGAGCCCTTGAGCAAGGCTCTTAATCTGTTCCAGAGGTGCTATATCCTGGCTGGGATTTGCCAAAAAATATTTCACTGTGCTGTAAAGTACATGTAACAAATAATTTAATCTTRAAAGTCTTTACCTATTAAAAAGGTGACTGACTGATAAATTTGTTAAAATCCTGCTTGATGAATAAAACTGTCTAATTGTGCAATCACTATCATCCTTTCTTATTTGACACTGATATAAGCTCACTACTTAATGACAGGACAATACTGAGACATGCGTGTCAGAGTGTGGAAAGCATAGTTAGCGTCATTTTTAACCTGTAAAACGGCCCAAATGTTTACATACACCTAGATTAAAAATATTCATCTATTCATCTAATCTCAGTTTTTCACACTTACACTCACAGATGTCACCATATACAGTATGTTTTTACCAGTTTTTTTTTTTTTTTTTAAACAATTGATTAGAAACTGAGGTCTTGGCTGAGCTGCTTGGATTTTTCCACAGTATAAAGGRGGAAAAAACACTGTCTCCAAAACAAAGGTCTGTTACAGCCAAAGGCTCAGTCCTACTGTACATAGTAAACTCTCCAGCATTTATTTAACACTTTCAGAGTGTGAATCTAGAAGGAACTATATATACCCTGTTTTTTTGTTTTGTTTTTTGTTTCACACTGTGGGTGTTAATTCAACACTTTCAATGTACTGAAAATTTAGCTGTGAATCAAGTCCAAATTATTGCAATCATATGTTCTAAAAACATTCAATACATGGCTGTAATCTTCTAGACTGTTTTCAATAGACAATCAGTGTGGTGTTTGTAAATGTTTGACCCACTGAAAATCTGCTAACTTATAAAAAATTGCCCCTACCTATCATTATGAAATAAAGCAGATACCCAAGGTGAATTAACATAGGAAATGTATACCGATCAGCTGTAACATTGCAAACATTAGGCCCAGTATTGTTTAGCTTCCCTTTGTGCCTTGAAAACAGTTTGGTTTCTGTGTGATGTGGGGTGCATCGAACTTGTTTGCCTGCCATAGGTGCTCGATCAGATTGGGATCTGTGGAGTTTAGAGGCCGGGTCAATAGCCTTGAGCTCGTTGCCTGCCAGACCCTGTGTGCTGGCCGTTTTGCTGCCTTCCTATCATCACCAGCATTGGCTTAATTTGGTTGCTTATTTAGTTGTAATTAAACATTTACATACACTCATCAAGGATATAAATGTCATGCCAACTCTGGACTTTCAATTATTTCTTTGAATTGACCTTTATCTGTGTGGGAATTTCTTAGAGAGTTTTTTTTTTTAGATACAATGCTGTAATCAATAATGCATGGAGTCCCATGTCATGGGTTATTAAGTTACAATCATGCAGTTTTGAAAGTGTAATCTGYCCAAAATATGCTCATGTGCTCGTCTCCTTTTCATACTTTTTTATGAGGATTGTTCCAACATTAAGGTGGCATTAGTAGTGCAGCAGTTAGCACTGCCTCGCACCTCCAGGTCTCAGGGTTCGATTCCTGTCTCGGGTCTGAGGAGTGAGCATGTTGTCCATGTACTTAAGAAGACATGCAGAGTAGGATAATTGTCATTCCCAAATTGCCCCTAGCGTGTGAAAGTGTGTGCATGTGAGTTGATAGTCAATCCATGGTAACACACGGTAAAGAGATCAGATAAGTAAACTGTTAAAAAATTACATTTTGAACTAGGTAATTTAATTGTTTGTGGGAAAATATGAATGATCAGATGTGTCAATGATTTTTCGTGGGGGGAATTCACTTTGATATATGAGTGTTTTGATATACAAGCATCCAGTACTTCCGTAACAAATTATGCTTGCAATCCAAGGTTTAACTGGATGATTAAACCTGTTTCTATGCAAAGCTCTTTCATTTTTCCATATGGTGATAAGTGCTGAGATTTTCTGTGTGTGTGCATATAAATAGAAATATTTGCATTTAAATAGAAAATGAGAAAAGCCCATTACAATTCCTGGACACTTAAAGCATCTAAAAATAAAATATTGTGCATGTCCACTAGGCCTCACGCAAACCTGCTGTACTGTGCTGTATCCATTTACTAAATGTTGTATGTAAATTTCTTCCAAGATTCACGTGATGCAGTCACGTGATGTAGATTAGTTAGTAATCATTTTTGTATATCTATATTTACACATATATAGGAGCACAGGGAGGATTCATTCACTTATTAATTCTGTACCCTATCCCAGGAAACTTAGGGCACGAGGGTGACTGGGTGCCAGTCCATCACAGGGCACAAACTGTGGGCAATTTTTGAATCCGCACGGTAATGCAATCTGCATCACGTGCGGAGAACATGCAAACTTTGCGCACACAGACCTGAGGTGGCAATCGAACAACTATTTGACCCTGGAGGTGCAAGACCACAGTGCTTACCACTCACTACACCACTGTGCCTCACATGAGTGAAATATAAAAGTTTATTATTACTAGTACGGATTTGTCACACTTTTTTGTAAATGCTCCTATAACTTACTTCAGAACAAACTGGTTCATTTCCAGCTTGATAAGATGAGGACCTTTACATTATATTAAAAAAATGCTTTTGAAATTGTCTTCAAAAATAATATCTGCCAAAAACTCAATGATGATTCTGTGTGTTTTGTTTGTGATAATACAGCTGCACAAGTGCTCTTACCCATAAGACATTTCAGATCAGACCACTCAAGAGTCATACGCTCACAAACATTTCACAAGTGCGTGTTATTGAACGCAGGCCTGCTGTACTGTCACATGCATTCCTGTGCTCCTGAGCTCTGTCCACAGTGAATGTACTTGGATGCACATGCCAAGAAGCAGCTGGTGAAGTGATTGTAAAACAACAGAAGAGATTACTTTAACATTTAGCGTGATAGTGTTTTCTGACGAGCTTTTATTTTAATGATGTTAAGAATTTTYTTTTTTATTTTAAGTAGCTTTTGAAGCTTGCCCAGTTCCATGCTAACTAATAGTAATTAAATAATAGTATATTCATCAAAGCCAGACTCAGTCAGTATTCAGTCATTATTATCAGATAATGCTAGCAAAGCACAGCTAATTAAGTTTCTTGTCCCCACTGTTCCAGTTTAAATCAGGGTGGCTGCATGAGCTCGCTTGATTACTTTATGGACAAGATTACATTTTATTTGAAAATAAAATATTAATGAAAACAAAACATATACAATAATATATCTGAGCCCCTGTCTGATTTGTTCTTTCTAACTCTAGCATGTGTGAACTCCCTGTGGGGCTTTTAGTTGGGTGTGGAATAATTTTCTGTCCAAAATCCATGACATGGACATCAGCAAAGCCCAAGCATGTTTTTCCTCTTAAATAAATAAATAAATAAATAACCATTATATATTTCATCCACACTGGATGTCACCTTTCCACCAAACTCTATGTCTAACAAGCAAGACATTCATTCTCACAATAAACTGGGTTATAGCCAGAAAAGCAGACAGATACAAGAGCACTGTGCTACAATTCATACAGTATTACAGTTAGCCTGGAGACATGTACAAATATGTACAAAGAGAACATTCTTTTTAAATTTCAAGCAATGCTTAACTTTGCAGTACGAGTGGACTTTATACACCACCTGGAATTAACTGAGCAAATGGTTACTGCAGTGATTAATATGGTTCAGCCGGCAATAAGTTATTTATCCCTAACTAATGGAGTAAGTAGATTTTCATTTCTTAAACAATCATGTCATAAGACATATTCTGTGGCTGTGGCAAACCACTGTGGCTGTTTCAAAAGGGTCAAATTATTGGCCTACATAGAAAAATGACAAACAACTAAGAAGGTTCTCATCCCACTAAAATTGGGTCGAGTAATTTAAAATGCGTTATTAAACCTGTAAGGATAGTGGTAAACCATCACCTTCAAGGATTAAATGTAATCATAAAAACATCCTGAATGTGTGTGATAGGAGATGATGAGGAGATGACTTCCATGAGTTCTCCTCACAGTGGAAATGCTCTTACTTCTCTTCCACTGTGAGGAGAACTCATGGAATTGGGTAGCCTTGAGAAAACCACTTATCAGTTAGGCTAATCTAAAAAAAAAAAAGGCTTTAATTTGCAAGAGGTGAAGAATGGACTTCAGACTTACCCTGTTCCAGAGTGATGGGTYCATCAAGTCTGGTGCCTACTGTACAAGACCCTGGAGGCAGTCTACAGTATGATCTGGGTTGCTATAGTTGGACAGGTCTAGGTTAAGAAACATTATGTGACCAAAAAATTAAGTCAGCTGACTACCTGAACATACTGAATGATCATGTTCTGATCAATCGATTTTTTCTTCCCTGATGGCATGTGCATATTCCAAGAGAAGAATGCAAGGATCCATCACACACAAATTGTGAAAGAGTGATTCACATTGTAGCAGACACATCAATCATATTTAACAAGCCCTACACATACCCTGTATGTCCTTCTTACCCACACATCCCGTGTGTGAGAGAATACACATACTGTAATTGTCTGACATTGTGAAATTGTGAAGACCTTCTATTGGTATAAAAATGCAACTAATTCCTTCTATGAACTCACACCTTAATCCAAGTCCAGTCATAGCATCTTAAACCTTCTTAAGCATTTATTTTTATGTATTTATTTTTTATATTTTTCTCAGCCAATAGTCAAAGCTTTTATTTAGACATTTGATTGCCACCAAGATACACCACCGCAAACAAAAACAACATGAAGAAACATCAAAATCAGGCTACTGTTAAGATGACTTACATTATAAATTATAGTGGTTCATTTGTTGACTCTCCAAAAGATATCTTTTTAAACTTTTACCCAGGGTTAGAAAACTTTCTACATCAGATGTGATTTGGTTACTCGACCTTGATAAGTGTGCCTCCAGGCACATGAAAAAACCAACAGCTGAACAACCAATAAACGGCTTTGTGCTGTGAAAGTGAAATTTCAAAACACACACAGATTTAAACCCTTTTAAACAGCATTTTATCTGAAGCATACTTTTGGTGTATCTTGGCTTTACTGCTTACATTTCTCATGCTAATTTCCCATGGCCCAGTCAC
Source organism: Clarias batrachus (assembly GCA_003987875.1). Classification (NCBI taxonomy): domain Eukaryota; kingdom Metazoa; phylum Chordata; class Actinopteri; order Siluriformes; family Clariidae; genus Clarias; species Clarias batrachus. The sequence continues at coordinate 54,129 of QMIH01002221.1, forward strand.
GCAGACAGTGAGTTCCAGTGTCACATGACGCACATTCTTGTGAAAAAAMATCTGAAATGAGCCAAAGGGATAACAGGATTGACATTTGCACTAAGTAGAATTTACAGAATATACAGTATATAAACACAATATATCTCACTAAAGTGAGCCCACCCTTCATATTCCAGCAGCCACTTCATTGTTCTTGGGATACAATACTATAGAAATTAAAACTGGATGTACTTTAGAGTAGTCAATGTCCAGCTTTTATAGCAGAACAGATTAACTGTCCTCTAACAATAACTCAACATGCAGACTTTATTGTCTAAATAACTTGAGTACATCATAAGTGAACATGCAAAAAAAAATAACTGTGTCCAAAGTGTCAATATTTGAGCACCATTATTATCTAGCATGGCCTTAATCCTCCTGGGCATAACATTGACCAGAGCTGCACGCATAGTTGCCATTGATCCTCTTCCACTCCTCCATAATGACATTACGGAGCTGCTGGATGTTAGACACATGACACTTCAACACTTTCTGCTTAAGAATACCCCACAGGTGCTCAGTAGGGTTCAGGTCTGGAGAGACACTTGGCCACTGATAAAACCATGAACATAATGAATAGGACATGAGACTTTGCATGGTTAAAGATACTATCACATAGGGTGTTCTAACWTTTTGTTGCCACTTTGGAGAGAACGTTTTTACTCCCATAACTGTGTTCTATTATTCTGCACAATCGGGTTTGACCGAACACTCCTCCTACTTTATTTTTATTTCCTCTACTTTTCATAGCCATGATAAAATTAGATCTCTGTGTTTGTGCCTAAATATTTTTGTGGGACGAATTCCTCTTGCACTATGAATTCAGTAACACAAATCTGTATTCACTGCTCTAGTGAGACTGTGATTGATAGTCGGTTGGCTCACTCAATACAGGGAGGGAAAAAAACATCATGTGCCATGGGTCTGGGTCTATGCTCTGAATACACCAGACAATGACCCTGACCAAGGTAAAAATAAATGCAGTTGAGTGAAATTTGAGGCGGTGTTTTGTCAATTATATTTGGCCATAGTATTGATAGGAATGATGCCTCAATACAAGAATTTGCACTGCAGTTTGTGTGGAAAAGATAGAATAGAAAGAAAAAATTCAAAAAGAGTGAAAGGATCTAAAACTCAGCACACAAATGTAGAAGCTCGCAAAACCAAAAAGACTGTTCTGCAACCAATCCTAAATGACAGGCATCGCTGCTAATGAATAACAGCTGTTACAGCTGCATACAATTAAATGAAATGTGCTGCTGCCATCAACTGGTTAAAATAGGAACTGCATAGCTATTCTGTTGGAGATCAAACTTGAGTAGAGACATTGTGGAACACTTCATTGGTTTAAATATGTAGTTGTTTAAATATGAATAGTAAAAGGTGCACAATTCAACAGTGGATACATAACTGGAAGTTCTGGTCTTTAAAGAAAGAGCTAATCATACATACTTATCATACTGCTACTCAAGCACATCACAGATGCAGCATCCAAAAGAATGTGGACAACTAACCAATGACACCAACACTGTATAAACTTGGTGGAACATTCTTATTAAACATTCCCCTTTGTGTTATAAAATTCCACGTTCCTGGGAAGGCTTTCCACTGCAGTAGATTCTGAGACTTTGTCTTTGTGTTTATTAAATAAAAAAAGGAAAAGAAATATATGCATGGGAAGTCGMTGATGTTGGGTGAAGAGGTCTGGGGTATATGCTGTGTTCAGTTCATTCAGTAGGGTTGAGGTTATTTCTGCATGCAAGCCAATTCAGTTTGTTTACTCTGGAATTGATAAGTGAGAAACTAACCGATTCTGCTCTAAGCACAGAATTGTCGTAATGCTAAAAAATAATGATACCATATACATAGGACAAAAGTCTTTCCAAATTGGTGCTTCAAACTGTGTTTCCTTCTGTCCACTCACCAGGGTTGCCAACTGCCAACAAAGCTGCTGTGTAAGGCTGTGTCTTTATGAGTAGCAGACCAAGCATGACAAAAAAATAGAAAAAGGTAAATAAAGATGTGGAAAAAAAATAAAAAGAAGAAAGCAGAAAAGTAAGTGGAGAAAATAAAAAGGCACACTGTTTCATTGGTTGAAATCACCAAAATGTTTTTATTAATAACAATCACAAAAGAGTAAAAATATAAGTATCAAATGTGGTATCAAACGTTTTGAGACTAGTTCTGTAACACGCCAACAGCTGGCTGCATGCAGTCACAGGGAACGCTGACCTTCATACGTCAGCGTGCCAAAAGACATTGTCCTGTGTCCATCAGGAGCTGCAACTGGTGCTATTCTGGTGCGTTACCACGTCTGCTATTTCATCACTGACAACAAAGAACAAAGAGCGAATGTGACATTCTGTGTGAAACTGGGCAAATCTGCCACAGAGAGGTGGCAGTGTCTCCCCTGCGCGTTTAACGTATTTTCCGCATGTGTGCGCAAAGAGTGCTTGGTCTGCTCTCACAATGTCAAAACTGTGCGCTCAGGATTGTGGCATGAATATAACATCATAGTCCACAGGCTGCTAACCCAGGAGCAGAAGGAACATTGCATTGAAGTCTGCCAAAAACTCTGTCGATGTGCCAGGGATGACCTGTCCTAAGAAGCCTGAGTTCTCAAAGAACTTTCTAAATGAGAATTTAGACTGATTTCCTAGTGAAAAACTTTGCAGCATGACCTTTCTGTATTTTTAACTGGGTGAGTTAGAGCAGAGAAAATATAATTTAAAAAATCAATACATAATGGATAAAGAAAATTTAATAATCCCAGTTCCAGGCGGCACAGAGGCCTAGTGGTTAGCACTGTTGCCTTGCACCTCCAGAGTCCAAGTTGATTCCCACCTCGGGTCTGTGTGCATGGAGTTTCCATGTTCTCCCTGACCTTGGTGGGTTTTCTCCAGGTACTCTGGTTTCCTCCCAAAACATGCAGATTAATTAAGGTTAATTTGTGTTCCCATTGAGAGTGCACGTCACATGAAAGAACACAGAGAAATCTGAGTTCTCCAAGAACTTTCTAAATGGAAATTTAGCCTGAGGGACACTGTACCCAATACCTTTTTGCGTATGTTATAGCAGGAAATAATATAAAACTTCGAAACGGAATAATCCCGTTCATAAAACTATGACTTTTATTTTGAAATACGACTAACACGGAAGTAAGAGCATGACCGGATTGTTGTCCTGTAATAAGAAAGCGTGGTAGGTGATGGACTGTAAACGTTATTAAAAATCTTCCCGCATGGCTGTGGCGTGTTTCACTAAGCAGCTGCTCAGACGCGCTGCGTCCGCGCCGACAGGACACCGCGCGAGACCCCGCGTTAAAGCCGTGTTTAATCACGCGCTCGGTGATCTGACGTACAGCCATGCGCGTGAAGCCCAAGATTACCGACACAGAGCCTTTCACACGGCACACTCAGCACTACTGGCGAAGCTTCTGACGACGGACGAGCTGTTTAGCAGGAGCTCCGTGCAGGACTACCTGAGGAGAGCCGCGGCGGAGTATGAGGAGTGCGCGCGCGCTGTGAACACCGCACATCTGCACACGCACGAGCAGGAGCATGAGGAAGAGGAGGTGAGGGCGAAGCGGGCACGGGTCACTGCTCTAGCGCCTCTCGTCCAGAAAATTAGCGAGCTGCAGTCAAAACAAAGGGATTTCGAGGAGACTGAGTCATTACTGAAAGGTACCAAGTGTGTCATCCTGGGGTTTTGTGTGTAAAGTGCCAGCTGAAGTGATGATTGTTCCCTTTATATCTCTGTAGAAAATGACCCTGAACTGCGCGAGCTTGCCGAGACAGAGAGGGACCACTGCCTGGCATCCATGCAAGAAATGAAACAAACGGTACAGTATTCCACCACCATGTCAAAGCTTTAGGCACAGGATTCTCTGTAGCCCATGCACATTTATTCATGCATTCATTCAGCCAATCACATAACAGCAGCATAAAAGCATGTAGACTCAGGCAAAAAGTTTTGGGTTAATGTTCACAGCAAACATCCCTTACTCACTCACTCACCAACTATATTGTTTAATCCTGTATACAGGATTGCTGGGGGCCTGGAGCCCAGAAGACTTAGGGCATGAGGCAGGGTGCCAGTCCATCGCAGGACACACACACACACACTCGCACACTTATTCACACACTACAGGCAATTTGGGAATGCCAGTTAGCCTAATGTGCATGTGTTTGGACTATGGGAGCAAACCCACTACGCGTAGGGGGAACATGCAAACTCGAACCTTAACGGAAATTTAGCCTGGAGGTGGAAGGTGACCGAGCTAACCGCCCAGCAAACATGAGAACAGGGAAAGCCGAGTGACCTGGAATGGTTCCTCAAGAAACTGCTTACCTTTGGGTGTTTCATGCAACCTCTAGAGTTTACAAAGGATGGTGCAAAAGACCTTCAGAATTTTTGGGCTCAGTGTCCAGACTGGATTGAGCTGATGGGAAGCCTTGCATATGACATTCATTTAAAACAGTTAATAAGCTTTCTTTTTAAGCACTGTGCTGTATCACTTCCCATTACTAATAATAGCAACAGTTTTATTTTATGCTCTCTTGGAAGTAGATTTGAACAAGACATAATAGGTATTCTTTATGTAAATCATGAAGATATGATAATCATGAATAATTTCCTATATTGTATCTGTATGCATTCAGTTTGTTCGGCAGCACTCGAACAGGAATCAAACTGTATAAATCTGCTCAGATGTTTTGTGGATAAACATCTGGCTTTTTATGTATAATTATATACTGTAATGCATAAGCTAAATAACTTTGCTAAATTATGGTCAGCTTAGAAATGAAATGACTGATAGGAGTGGAGCTCGATGTGGGTTCCCTGCTACTGGAGCTCATTGACCTACAGTAGGTTTGACGCACAGTGTAATGTGAGATGTGAGATGTGCCCACCATGGTTGTTCCTAAAATGAAGAATATACTGTAACCTATTACAACACGTACTTAAATATATGCTTCAAACCCCCAAAAGCTCTAATGCTTATTTTTTTAAAATTCTTTTATAGATACTCTCACTCCTAGTTCCTGAGGAAGAATCAGACTTGAGTGATTTGGTCCTAGAGGTCACTGCTGGGATTGGTGGTCAAGAGGCCATGCTTTTTACAGCAGAAATATTTGACATGTATCAAAACTATGCTGCTTTCCATGGCTGGGGCTTTGACACACTGGAATACATGCGAAGTGATATTGGTCAGTCTCTCTTAATGCTGCTTAATGTCATTGTTAACTATAATAAATGGACCGGCTGCAGCTACATTAATGCATCTGAGACTCTGAGAATGCCTTTACTTCTTTAACTCAGGGGGTTTACGACATGCCACGGCCAGCATCAGTGGTCCACTGAGCTATAAGAAGATGAAGTTTGAAGCAGGTGTCCATCGGGTCCAGAGAGTCCCGAAGACAGAGAAACAAGGCCGTATGCACACCAGCACTATGACGGTGGCAATATTGCCACAGCCTACAGAGGTGCAGTAAATAGAACAGACACTAAGCAATATCTCTGAACAGCTCCTTGCATGAGGTCATAATATTTTCTTTGGCTTGATGCAAGGGTGCAAGATCTCACACTGATGTACATCAGTGTTCATCAATGCTGATGTGGAAATCTTAAGGTTTACAATTATTCTGCATTGCATTCACAGATCTCCTTTACTATTAACCCTAAAGACCTGAGGATTGAGACAAAAAGAGCAAGCGGAGCTGGAGGGCAGCATGTTAACACAACTGACAGTGCAGTCAGGATAGTCCATTTACCAACAGGTCAGTTCTTTATTAACCTCCTTCATAAGATGCAATATCAGGCAAAAGTTTGGACACAAGTTTGTATTTCTTTTTTATACTTTCTACAACAATGCTGGAGATTTCAAAACTATGAAATAACGTACCTAATTATAGAATTTAATAACATCTAAAGTCAGTTGCTACTTTAAGAAGTAAAGGTCACCTGTTCTGGAATAGTTCTTGCAAGAAAAGTATTGTCAAGTGCATTTGCAAAACCCATTAAGCACCATGATGAAACCGGCTCTCAACAATTAACAAACAGCACCTCAGATTAGAGCCATTTGATTGTATAAGAGTATAAGTAGCAGACATGTTTCAATATCAACTGTTCAAAGGAGATTAATGCAGATTTTCGATGATTTCAGCATTGTTTTACAATGTAGAAATAAATTAATATCAGGAAAGACCGTAGAATTAGGAGGTGCGTCCAACGTTTTGACTAGATCAGGGCAAACAACTCAGATGGGTGTGTAAAATATGTTAGACTTTCGGTGTTGAAGGTGAATGTTGGAATTGCAGGCACAGTGTCAGAGTGTCAGCAAGAACGCTCTCAGATCAAAAACAAAGAGAAGGCCATGAAGCTGTTGCGGGCTAAGCTCTACGCCGCAAAGCTGGAGGAGGAGACGAGTAAGAGGTACCACGCCCGCAAACTTCAGGTACACTCCTGAGTTTAAAAAAAAAAAAATCTTAAATAAGACCGTATCTACCATTGCCACATACAAGTGTGCAAATCAAAGCATTGTACTTTCATACTTAGCTATCACTATTTTTAATACACAGCTGTGGAAAAAAACAAAAAAACAAACGAAAAAACATGGACAGCTCCATATTCATACTAATTGTAATCAGCTAGCTAGCTAACTGTGATAAGTGTTTAATTTTCAACCTCAAAACAGCAAATCATATAKTATGTGTTACATTAACGAGTCTTTAAAGTGATCTAAAGCAAATACTTATACAGTCCTGTGGAAAAGTCTTGGGCGTTCAAATAACTGCTGTAAAGCAAGGATATCCTCTACATTTTTTTCTGCATTAAAAACCATAAAAGCAGTAAACAGCAATTAATGAAACAAAGTCAATAATGGTTGTGACAACTGTATACTTAAAATATAGCCATTATATAGCCATGGTATGGTGGTGTAGTGATTGGCCACCATCCAGGTTATGTGTATGTGTGTTTGTGACCTCCGATGGATTGAAAATGAATACAAATGTTTGGAAACGAAATTTTTTCTTTTTTGTACTGACTTAAGTTATAAACATTTAAAATATAGTTTGTTAAATAATAATAAAAAAAAAAAACACTGGGGGCTTAAGTCTTTTGCACAGTATTGTACATACACCAACACTCTTCTTCTGATGTCCAACCATGATGGTATGATGTCGCTCACCTAAGTAGAACAGATTATCAGGGGGTAGGAATTCCAAGTCTATTTCCCTAGTTAGAGATTGCAAGATTGACCTTTAATCAAAATTAGCGGCATTCTCTGGCTGACCACCATAATAAAGTTATTTCTCCACAGTAATAAAGATCTCATTTCCAGACAGCAATTAAATTAGCGAGTTTGTTTGAAGTTGCTTTGTTTACTAACCAGGATGTCTGTCATGTTGTTTTAGAAGCGTTATTTGTTAGAATATACAGACCATTATTTGATCATTTACACTGAATTACTTGTTGTTTTCTTTCCGCTGAGATGTGAAAGAGGTCTTGAAAAATCAACAAAAGCAGCAGAAGCTGGTCTGTAAAATTAAGCACTTTGCTTCTATCATGATCTGCGATAGATAGATAGATAGATAGATAGATAGATAGATAGATAGATAGATAGATAGATAGATAGATAGATAGATAGAGTACTTTATTAATCACAAAGTGAAATTGTATCAAAGGGAAAATTGTAAAAGTATTTAGTGAAACATCAGAATTTATTTTGGATTGGTTTCTGGCTAAGTGTATGCAACACTGCCCTCTAGTGTATGTGGTGACAGTATGCACACTTATGTGGAACATCTGCATACAAGGTTTCTAGAGTTGGATGTGATGAATCCTCCCACAGTTTTAATCGTAGGAAAAGCTATCATAAAATTATTGTTTGCATGTATCAAACAAAGACATCAATTCCTTGTACAAGGTTTGATGTTTAAAACTAGATTAGACTTCAAGATTGGCCACTGGGATTAAACAATAATGTCTGGAGTTTCTTGTTGAAATGTAGAACTTTTCATGACCCTATACTTATACTATTTCTTCACTTTCTGTTGTAACAGATTGGTACCAGAGGCAGATCAGAAAAAATCAGGACCTACAACTTCGCACAAGATCGGGTCACTGACCATCGGATTGGGAAAACTCTGCACGATGTACATGGATTTTTATTAGGGGAGGAGCTGCTGGATGAGATGAGCATGTTTTTGCATCAGTTTTCTGAACAGGAAGTGCTCATGGACATTATTGAAGGCCAATGACAAAGATGAATAATTATATATGACATAAAACAATTAATAAATGCTTTTCTTTTAAGTACTGTACCATGTCGCTCGACCATTACTACTAATAGCAACAGTTTTATGTTGTGGTTCCTCTTCATGTAAAACAAGATCTCCAGCTTTTGTCATTCAGATGTGTCATGTGGATAAACACCTGGCACCTAATATGTAATTACTTAATGCATGAACTTTGCTAAATTAAGGTCAGCTTAGAAATTCCTGAAAAGTGTACATTGCAGAGACTCATCTCATGCTGAAGATTACTATATTTAAAACCTCAATCTGCATGAAGTTGGGGAAAGCCATCACAGGGCACATACTCACAGTCATGCACTACAATTTGGCAAAGTTGCCTTACAAAGTATGTCTTTGGACTGTGGGAGGAAACACAGAAAGCACACTCCATGCACACAGATTTGAGGTGACATCTGAAACTCCAAAACGTAGTTGTGAACCTCCGTGCCCCCTGCAAGAAGCCAAAGTGAAATACATCCTTGAAGTCATACAAATCCAGTAAAGCTGGTTCTACGAAATAATTCTGAATGTGTAAGACAACGGCTCTCCTGGTGTTCTCTGCATGAGAACTGCCCTTTGTCATGTTAAACATCAGACTAAGTGCTGCTAGATAAGCTGTGTGGAGGTGAGCTGGCCATCCTGTAGTTTTTTCACAGGGTGTTGGGAACATTCAAAACCACCATTCTAAGCAGAGTAAGGTTTTTAAGCACTTTCCACATTCCAGCTTGAGGTGTGAAATACCAAGGCAATGGCTCTTCATTTCCATTCAAGGCAAGCCTAAGATTTTGAGACTGAGAATAGCAAAAATACTTTTTTAACTGATTGCTTTTATTATTATTAATACTACATATGGATTGTTGCCAAAGTTTCACATTGAACAAATATATTAATTTATTCTTATTCATTTATTTTTTGGAATAGAGTCTGTAACGGTTATAGACAAAATGTTTGCAGACATCAGAGAGATAAGTTTAATTGTTTAATATATTAACTAACTAATTGTATATTGCAAAAAAAACAACCCAGAATCTTTAATCTAAATCAGTTTAAGAAACGCGCCTTCTCTCTCCTACGTCACACGTACGCGCCATTTCTTTCCTCTTAGTACGCGCTCCGAAAATACGCCCTAAATCCGGCGGTTCGATTGGGGAACTTTTCGTGAGAACGAACTTGTAGCCAATAGCAGCGAAATAGGCGGGAATTGTCCACTCACGCACTTTGGAACGCCTGGCGGTCGGGGCTTACGGACAGCTCCTATTGGCTTTGGCTCGGTTAAAGGTACTGTGCCGTATCTGATAGGCCAGCGCTTTTTTTGACGCGAAATTCAAACTATAGAGTAACTGGCGCTTTTTCCCCCTTCTCTGCTTTCACTAGTCATTGGCGTCTKAGTTTGACCGCGTAAAACGAATATGTTCAGTTAGTGGACGATAATACGCACCAGAACAGCTCTATTTAATCATTTGTAAGGCGTTTGTAAGGACTTGGAGCTTTATTTCTGAGGTAAGGTATATTCCTTGTTTTGTTGGCGTTCACACAAGTTACATTACTGCATTAACATTTAGTGCAACCGAGGATTCMGACAAGTTTATTCACGAAATATACTGTATTACAGTATGTAAGAATATACTGTAGCAGACACCAATGCATGGTATTTATATATGTTAAATAAAAGTAATGTTATATATTATAGGTGTTTAATTACCAGCATGGTCCTGACAATAAACGCGTAGCTAATGCGCTAAGKTAGCCTTTTAATTAGTGCAGCTGTGGCTAGCCCGTTAGCCTTCTTGGGCGCGCGCGCGCAAACCTTCCACCTTGGTAATGCTGTATATGTATATAAATTAAATAAATATTAGAATAATCATGATTATAGAAACAATACGATTGAAAGTGTGTGTAAGTATAGGATTATTCGAGGTTTAAGTGACAATGTCTTTGCAACAAACCTAGGTTTAATGCATGGTGAGTAGTCTCTACCAGGACATGAGGCTCAACATTGTGAAAACTATTTTGTTTAGTTTATATTAATTTTTCACACGGTTTAGTTGGTACGTGTTGACTTACTAAGAAAAATAAGTTGAATTTTTTATTTGGGGTGTTTGTAGTATGTAGCCTGTTAAAAGACTGTTTGACGAGCTACTTGTTTTTAGTGACCAAATCATCTCGACATTAATCAATACTTTTTAAATATTCTGTCCTTTACTGTTTTCTAGGTTTTATTTTGGTTTTTTTTTGCGGAGCAGACTTTAGAACCATGAAGTGCCTGAGCCGCAGCAGAGCCTCAGCAGAGAAGGCTGAACCGGAAACGAGCGCCGAGTTAAAGAGCCTGGTGAAAAGCGCGCCATCTTTCTGCGTGCCTTCCTCTATCTCTCAACAGCAGCTCAGCGAGCCCACAGGACCTCATAACAAGGAGAACTGCAAGGAAAAGCCCTGTCCTGTAGAATTCCTGTCTGATGATGAAGCTCTCCTGGGCAGCCAGAGTCTCACAGAAGACAGTGGCTACCTCTCCCTTCATAACAGCCAGCTTGAACATTATGATGGAGAAACAAACTGTACAGATACTCAGGAGAGAAACACAGAGAAAAAAGAGTGCAGACTGTCCCCAGTTCATTCTGAATCTAAATCAAGGTGCCTTCCTGTTCTCAAGTTTCAGGAGGAGGTGTGCAAACAGCTGGCCAAAAGCTACATGCAAAGCCAAAGCTATGACTGGACTGTCATTAATAAGCTAGCCAAGGACTATGGCCTCCATAACATCATTGGAGTAAAGATGGGACTGGAATATGTAGATATTCTTTGTGGACTSTTGAAGAAAGACATGAAGCACATCCTGACCAGGATATTGGGCCTACTTGGGGAGAGTGACTTAATAAAGTACRTTCTTTAATGACTTATTCATACTTTTACCTAAACCATGCTATTCCTGTAATTTGTGTTAAAATAAAATCCAGAAAATTAACTAACTGACAAATTATTTCTACAGCTGTAAAAAAGTGAGCAAGACATGGCGTAAAATAATTCATGAAGACCAGAGATCCGTTCAGAGATGCCAAGAAGTAGAGCAATTGCTAAGGGTAAGGATGAGCGCAAATTTCCGGATCAGTTATTGAGTTCTTATATTTTTTAAACTTATGTTGATGTGTCCCCTAACTTGACCTCTGCTTTTTGTTCCAGGACTCGGAAAGGTCAACAGGGTCTTTAACCAGGGACTTTGGCCTTAGCAGGGTGGTTTTTTCTTGTCTACAGAGTGTAGCTTCTTCAACACCAGTGCACAAACCCACAAAGAAGACCCACAGCCATACAGACAGTGTGCACAAAGCAGCCAAGCCAAGCCGCTTTGCAGAGTTTCATGAGGTGAGCAGTAGTTCATTTGTACTTTGGTTGTTACACCACCCTAACAAATCTTAAAATTAAATTGTCTCAGGGGTTTGAACAGCATTGCTAATGAACTGCTGGTAACCCAAGTCCTTCTGTTTTTCTTTCAGGCTACTAAATCCCTAAAAGGACATGAGTCACTGAGGAGCTGCCGTCTCTGTGGCTCTCCTGCACGGTTCGACTCGGCCATGAAAAGGGCAGTGTGTATGCGACCCAGCTGTGCTTTCGACTTCTGCTCGACGTGCCAGTCAGCATACCACGGGTCCACTGCATGCCAGAGGGGCATAATAAAGGCATCATCGTCACAATGCCAGACTGTGCCTTTAGCAGGTTCTGCTCGCAGCAAACGCAGTGTCCGACGACTTTGAGTTCCACTAACTCATGAACACAATTTGCACATTTAAAATTACCCTTCATTCCTACAAATTCTTTTATTGTTGTTTTATGTGGATTTTTATGTTTCTCRGTGTCCTTAATGTGAAGTGTATGTAGGTCACTTTGTCTGTGGTCCTAGCACACATTTGTAAAGTACTGAATGGCAAAAAAAGAAAAAAGAATGAAAAGGACTGAACAGCCTTATCCATTGACACAGAAGAAAATTTTAAAGGTTTTATAAATGTATTAATGAAATGACCATTTGTGTGCCTTGTCTAAGCAAAATGTACATATTTACATGGCTGAATAAAGAGTTCTATATATTTTTTTATACTTGTGTTGGTTGTCTTGCTTTTGTTGGAAAAACAGTGAACCCAATATAACTACCCTTAAGAGGTATTTTCATGTTTTTTGGACATGGATATATTTAACTGAAAGTTTAATATAGCTATGTCTTCGTCCTCATGAAAACTCAAGTACTTGTATACTTGAGAACCAAACACTGCCTGCAAGACCACCAAAACAGGAGAGGAGAAGCTGTCATGACCATTTTCCTTTTTAAAATTACTTTTCTTAAGCTTTTTTTTTTTTTTTTAAATAAAGGATTTGTCTTTGCCAGGTTAGTTCCTATTCTTTTCTGAGCTTGGGGTAAAACATCTCTCGTATAATATTTCTTTGTTTAAAGCTTTTATTATAAATGCAATCTGCAGAAAGATTTGTGACTTTACTGTATTGCATGTTCTACCCAAAGTGTCAAATGTTAACCTCCATTACCAATATTACATTGCTATTGAGCTCTGTAGGCAAGTATAGACCTTATAGTGCTCCTTAAAAACTGCTATACCATATTCAGTAAATCCTATTTTATATGATTGTAATTTTTTTTTATTACCGCCATTTCAGTGTTAATTTGCTTAACATATATTTATGTATATACTGTGTGATAAATATATGGATGAGTCTTGGTGACTCAAATTATAATATAACTAGAAGCTGATGTTTTAAAACTATCATAACCGAGCAGTTAATTTAATGTTTAATACTGTTATATCATGCTGAATAATCTCCTTAGCTCCAAAATCTTAAATCCTTCACAAATAATGGAAATTATTATTGCAAACAGTTTTTTAAAAGGCTGTGCTCTTTACTGGACTGAGCAGCAAATCATCAATACATGATTACGCATTTGTCTCACYGTCCACAGGAAATTCACCACCATGACACCAGAGAGCACCCTCCTCCAAATTTTGAACTCGTCTGCACTGGTTATATTCGTTTCCTGTCATAAGCACATGGAGCTAATGTCATGTTCAAATAATTTTCTTTTGTTCCATATCTATTTTCTGACCTCTTATTCTGCTTGATCTATGTTCATGACCTTGCCCTTGTCTTTTTGAATTTTAATCATATTGGATTATCAGTTTCTTCTTGTTATCTCTATACTGTGTGCACACTTCTGCCTGTGTTTACTGACCATGACTTTTGAGCTGACTTCTGTAGAGTTTTATTTGGAATCCTTTGCCTGTTGTGCATAAGCTCTCTGAGAACTACATGTTTATGATATTTGAGTGTGTATACAATGGGCCGCAAGGATCAGTTTTGTAGTGGTAAACCTACAAGCAAGGCCCTTAACCCTATCTACTCCAGTTGTGTTGTATCATGGCTGACTGCATTCTGACCCCAACTTCCTAACAAGTTGGAATATATGAAGTAATGTACAATTACAAATAAAGACTTTGATGTGCAATCATGATGTGCAAAGAACCACCRGGATACAGTGTAAATACAAAACACCTCAAGAGATCAGAGTACATTATATTCAGTGCAACCTTTTATTGTATTGTGAAAAAGTTAAACATTTCTTTTGTAATTTAATTTCAAATTAAATTATTCAACTAGATTCATTAAATGTAAAGTGCACTATACAAGAATCTCAAGACATTAGAATCAATCAAAAAATTATATTTATTTACATTATCAATACTTGGTCAGGTCTTCCTTATCACAAATTAGGCAATCAGCCTGTTGCAACACTGAGGCATTATTATAGACTAGGTCGGTTTGATAGCAGTCTTCAGCTCGTCTGTATTGTTGCGTCAGATGTTCCTCCTCTCCCACTTCCATCTAAGTGCTGCTTAAAAAGAATTTGCATAAAGCTTGTCATCAGACAAAATCATGACGTACTCTAAATGACAATGCACCCAAAATGTGCCACTTCTTTCTTCCTCCTGACTTTCGTACTCCAAATTTCCAAATAAAATGCTAAATTTTCTTTTGGGTGTCACATTTTAGTGGTTAAAACTTTGGCCTTGCACCTCCAGGGTCGAGGGTTTAATTCCCGCCTTGGGTCTTCATGTATGTTCTCTCCATGCTTGGTGGGTTTTCTCTGGGTTTATGATTTCCTCCCACAGTCTAAAGAGATTTCACTTCATATCATACTGTGTATGACTGTGTATGTGACAAATAAAAAATTGAATTTGAGATCCAGATTACGCTCATTTGCTTTTACAAATTGTCAGTAGTGTGTGCTTGTGTGATGAACTGGCACCAGGATGTACCCCGCCTCATGACCCTGTGTTCCATGGGATAGGCTCCAGTCCTCCCACGCCACTGTAGATCAGCAGCAAGAAGAATGAGATAGTGGCCCTAATCGATGTGCCAAAATGTATGTCAACATATAGAGTTGTGCAATTTAGGAATAGAATTTTAATTTACACAAATGTTCACAAATTAATATCTGCATATATGAATAGGCCGCCTTAAAAGATAAGAAGCAGTTAAAAATAACCTTCTGTAATTAAGCTGGCCGATTACAATGTAACTTTTTCATCAGATCATCTTTACTAAGCTTTATTCTGTTTTGCAGTACTGTGTGTAAAACTCTTTTCTTAACTTCCCATCAATACTCATGATATTGGCTCTGTATCACTTACATAATCCACACCCAGACCATTTGCAGTATAAGTTACTGAGCGCAGTTTTTTCAAGAGGGTAAGGGTTGTGCCCAAAGACTCCTTGGATAGGCTCTAGTCTCCTGTACACGGAAGTGGACGTTGAATGAATGGATAATATTTTAAGTAATTCTTAATATTATATGAAAAATGCTGTTGTATTTTGTATACTTAAAGAAAACTTAACTATAATTCATTAGGTATTTGAACTATAAGGTATATATATGACGCAGGAAGCCAAAATATTACGACAAATGAAAAGTGGTTATATGATAATGAATAAAAAAAAATAAAATAATAAAAAAATCTGAGGTTTCTGCCCAACAGAGACAATATACAATCTCCTTTCATCTTTCATCTTTATGCTTTTCTGATATTTAYAGCCAGATGTGTTAAACACAAATTGCACCTTTTATTTGAACACACCTAAAATATTGAAGCATGTGACTGACAGATGTTTCTTGTTTCCCAGGCGTGCCCTGTTAGATTGATTGTTTAAACAATGAATAGCACTGAATTGGTGTGAGCCCTGGGTTTCGCCTGTGAAGACTGTATGTTTTTCTTTTTTAAAAGAATAGATCAATTTAAAGACCAGAGAACTGTTTATGTCAGAAAAGTAAGTCATTTTGAAGCTGAAAACAGTGGGAAAAATCCATCAGAATCACTGCACAAGCATTTGCCATGGGTTAGCAGTGAAGATACAGTATAATAACCCACTCTGTAAAAAATTATTCCTGAGCAGAAAAATCTATGCCATACCACAATAACCAAAATAAACTCTACCAAAGTAATAGATAGGTCAAATAGAAGAAATAAAGGATTGGCTTATKATCCAAAACATACAAGCTTTATGGTCATGCAGGGGGTGTTGTGGCATGGCTTGAGCATGGATGGTTTCTTCTTTAGTGATGATGTATCTCATTATGGTAGTGGTCSACAGAAACATTTGTCTGACACTTTACAGTGAAATTTCATCTRWTCTTATTGGGAATAACTTCATCATGCAACAAAACAATTACTCAAAACACAGTTCCAGTATAACAAGGTTTTGTGTTGACCAAGGAAAAAATGTAAGAGTTTTTAGATACTCCAGGTCAGTCACCAGACTTTTTAACAACAAGCTGTGAAATTCTTAGCCTAATGGGCTATAATGAATAAGAACTGAACAAAGGTGTGGTACAAGCCAGAAAAAGCACTTTAAATACTTTGGGTATTTCACTGGTTCACCGGTTTAATGCAGGTATTGCAGCAAGTCATATGCAACCAAATATTATTTACTTTGAACTATCTGCTGTTACAATATTTTTGATCACCCTATGTTTTGTACACCTAAAAGTTGGGTGGTCTGCCACCAACGATGCAGATGCAGATTCTGTTTCTCTCATCCAGATGTACATATCAGAAAATGAAAGCTGAAATTCTGATATACTGTCTCATATCTGTTGATTTCCATGTCTTCAGCGTAGAACAAAAACAAAATAATGGATCTTGCCATTTTAATAATTTCAGAGGGATTTTTTTTTTCACTGCTGTCACAACTAGCCTTTGCGGACAAATTCTGTCCCTGAAAGTTGCAGTTATGTTATGATTGTTCTCTGGGTTTTTCCTTTTATAGTAGAAACTTTATCTATTCTGCTTAAAGAGTGGAAGTATGTACAAAACAGATTTACAACAAAGGACAGTTAGGACAGGGAAACCTCTAAGAGGAAATGGCGAAGACTGGTTATTAGGAGCACATTAAAAATAGCATTGGACTGCCATGAAAGTCATTAGAGTCTGTGCTCCACCAGCATCAGTTTGAGATGCGTCAGAGCTGAGTGTGCCTGCCACTCTCTGCTCCTCAGGCGCTCTGAGATCCATCTGAAATGTCAGTGCATAGCTGACAGTTTGGTTGCCATTCCTGCACACTACATCCATTTTGTGGTGACTTTCAATAGCCCTTATGGCCACGCTATGATGCAGAGACTAAATGTGGCTAAATGTGGCTCTTACATGCTTTAGTGACGCCTTTGGGTTTGTCCCCTTTTTCAATCTGCTTAGGTAAATGATATATTCGCATACTAACTGAATTAGGTCTTTGATGAGAAAAGTTTTAGCACATGAAATGTTTTGAGCTAAAAAAAAAAAACGAATAGCAGTCAAAAAGTTTGAGCCCAAAAGATATTTAATCATTTCATTCTTCCTCGCAATTTAATTAATTTCAGTGCTGACCTTTTACATGGCAAGGAGTTCAGGGACTCTTTTTTATTCTATTCCATTTGATTTATTAAAATACATCGGCTCCGTTGGACCTATGTAATTGAACAAGCCATTATGGATTACTATGACATAAAGATGCTCTGCGTAACACATACACACAAACAAATATATTCACATGTACAACAGTGCAGGACAAAGCCAGATCCTGACTGATTGCTGTTTGGCCAAAGAAATCTAATTCTACAGTTACTAGATATTTTATGGAATTAACCTTTTAAAACAGGAGACAGTCTTGAGTAATTGAGTGATATTTTCTTGTGTAATTTGCCCAGTTTCTGTTGTCTGCCTGAATGCACATCCGTCTTAAATGAGCACTAGAATCATCAGTTTATATATTGTCAAAGACAGCAGATTTTTTCTATTCGCACTGAACTGAATTTTAGTTAATTTTAACTAATTACCCAAACCAGACTGAGCAACAAAAAAAAGTGTTACATAGGCAAAGAAACAGCACAGATACACATGATTTTAAGATGTTTCGGTTGTTTCTAATAATAATAATAATAATAATATGTTCATTTTGAGAGTTCTACATTTTTGTGAAATCATTCCCAGATAGTGGTAAAATGTTCCCATTTACCTTTACATTTAAGCATTTAGCAGAACTCACTTATCCAAAAGAGAGTTTGATGTCTGAAGTTTTTTCCGTTAACACACAGTCGAGACTTCTATATAAGCACATATATATCTGTATTTATATTTTTTAAAATCGTCATTAACCTATACTGTCTTGCCGGCATAGCACATTGCTGAATTCTTTAATTGTCTCCTTTAATGGAGGACTTTATTTAAATATTACTCTATATAAATATAAATACAGGATTTTAAATTTGAAAAAAAAAAAAGATTTACAATACCAGATTTGAAATTGTTCATGTGAAATTCAATGCTCCAAGTATATCAGTAGTCATAACTATGTGCATTTTCAACCTCGGCACGTTCAACAGAGGAAGAGAGGAAACTGGATGTGTTTGTATTTGTCACGAGCAACCGAGGGACGAACACAACAGCCTTAGCAGTTAGCCCGTGTTGCGTGGACGGTAAACCCAAACGCGGAAGTAGCACGAGTAGGCAGGATAACCACGCGTTTACTCTTAAAACTCTCTTACAAGAAGAGTAAGGATCTACACAAATAAACCTGCATTCTAGCAATACAAACTCAATCAAGGAAGCATTGGTGACGTGATGAAGGGTTTGAGCTGGGAGGTGTGGAATACTGGATGGATCTGGAGCTCCACAGGCAGCTGGAGCCGGTAGGTGACAGGGTTGACACGGAGGGTGATGTGATATGGACCGATGAACTTGGGCGAGAGCGTTTTGGACTCCGTGTGAAGGTGTAGGTTTTTGGTGGACAGCCATACCTTGTCACCTGTGTGGTACAATCGTCCCGGAGGGTGTCGACGGCGATGTTGTGAGGTGTAGAGGGTATTGGCGCGCTGGATGGCCTTCTTGGCTTGAGTGCAGGACCGCTGACACCTTCGGACCAACGTGGCAGAGGAGATGTGGAGGTTGTGGGAGAGCTCCGCCCAAATGAGGTAGTGGGCCCAGGAGCGCTGACGGTCGGCAATGAAACACTTTAGGTAGCGCTCCAGTTGGAAGAATGGCAACACTGGCTCCAGGGCGCCAGAGAACCATTTATTGTCTGGACTGACCACCAAAACCTCATTACCATCAAGAATCTAAAGCAACTCAACCCAAGGCAGGCGCGGTGGGTCTTATTTTTTGAGCATTACAATTTCCACCTATCCTACCGCACGGGTTGGCCCGTTCYGTCTGACCATTCGTTTGGGGATGATAGCCCAAGCAGAGACTGCAGGTAGAATTGATCAGACGGCAGAAGGCCTTCCAGAACCGTGCAGTGAACTGGGGCCCCTTATCAGAGACGATGTCCTTTGGGAACCCATGCAGATGGACTATGTGCTCTAAAATCAGCTCCAGCGCACACCTCTGAGGTGTCCACCTCCACAATGAATTGTTGGTCGGCATCTGGATGGAGGAGAATTGGAGCGGTGGTGAATAGATGGTAGAGTTTGGAGAATGCGCTGATGGCAGTGGAGTCGAGTTGGAAGGGATGAGATGAGGGGCGAGTTAATCCGGTTAGGGGTGCTGCAACTGTACTGTAGCCCCGGATAAAGTGACAATAGGAGTTTGCAAACCCAAGAAACCGTTGAAGATGTTTGAGAGTCTTGGGTAGGGGCCAATGACGTACAACCTCAAGCTTCTGTGGGTCCATGGACACACCCTGGGACGAGATGACAAAGCCCAGGAACGTGGTGGAGAGCTTGTGAAAAGCGCACTTCTCCAACTTACAGAACAGTCGGTGGGCGAGCAATCTCTTAAGGATTGCCTTGACGTGTCGGATGTGKTCTTCTGCGGTGCAGGAGTAGATGAGTATATCATCTAGGTATACGAATACCCATTTTCCCAACATGTCCCGGAGAACATCACTGATAAACTGCTGGAAAGCTGCGGGGGCGTTACAGAGTCCGAAGGGGATAACCAGGCTTTCGTAATGTCCATTAGGGGTGATGAAGGCTGTCTTCCACTCATCGCCCTCTCTGATACGCACCAAGTTTTAGGTGCTCCAGAGGTCCAACTTTGTAAAAATGGTGGCACCAGAGAGGGCGTCCACGGCTGAGTTGGTAAGAGGCAGCGGGTGTTGGTTTTTTATAGTGATGTTATTCAGCCCCCGATAGTCGACACAAGGAAGTCGCCCGAACTCTTCTCTACGAAGAAAAACCCCGTGGCAGCAGGCAAAGAAGAGGGTCGGATGGTACCCTGACGGAGAGGACACATACTCCTCCATCGCCTACATCTCTGTGGAAGAGAGAGAGTATAGACGGCCGCGGGGTGGAGTGGAACCTGGCTGGATCTCAATAGCCAGGTCGTAGGGGCAATGCGGAGGAAGATGGTTGGCACGTCTCTTACAAAAGACCTCAGCCAGGTCTTGATATGCAGGAGGGATGGCGTTGGTGTCACACATCGGGGGCCTCAGACTCCCTAGAGCACGTCCCAGCCGGCGTTTGTAGTCAGAATTCGAGGCAGGTCCGGCCCCATTGCAGGATCCGGTTTTGAGACCAGGAGATGAGAGGGCCATGCTGTAATAACCAGGGGTATCCTAAGATGATGGGTGGCGAGAAAATGGAGGTGAGGTGAAAGTGGATTTCTTCTTGGTGTTGGTCAATGGTGAGGGTGATGGGACGAGTCTGGGTGCTGATAGGGCTGGAGGAAAGGGGCCGACTGTTGACGGATATCACTCAAACTGGCTGGGATAACGCCTCAGTCTCCACCCCTAATCTCTTGGCATAGTCAATAAAGTTTCCGGCAGCCCCGGAGTCGATGAACATGGAACTTTGGACTCGTCTGTGGCCAAATTGGAGGTGTACCTGAACCATGAGACACGAGATGCTGGGTGTGGTGGCGGCGAGATGGAGGTGACCCGGTGAGCTGCCCCCCTGATTTACTGGGCCTAATTGTTTCCCGGGCATGAAGGGCATATATCTCTATGGAGTCCCTAATTGCATGGGTTCCCCGGCTCCCGTGTCAACCCCGGCGGGAGATGGAGACCCGACAGACGCCCTAGCGGTGGTGGTGAAAGCTGGATCGGGGCGTGGGATGTGAAAAAAGGGGCGTGATGGGCGGCAGGGTTCGAGGGGTTGGCTTCAGACGAGCAAGCAGGCGCTGGACAATCCGGAGGACCAAAACCCTCCAGTGTAGCCAGAAGCTCTCGTCCGGCGAGCTTGTCCTTGATGCGAGAAGCCAGTCCTTCGTAGTAAGCCGTCCGGAGGGCGGCGTCCCCACAGGTGGTCTGCACGACGAGGGTATGGAAATCCGCGGTGTAGCGGTTCTCGGATGACCCACCCTGCCGCAGATGGTACAGTTTGCTGTCGGTCTCCACCTCAGCAGCAGGATGTTAGAAGGTCAGTTTTAGTTGGCGGGTAAATTCTCTGTATGAATAGGCCGTGTCTGAATCTGACCTGAGAACTGCCATGGCCCACTCAGCTGCCTGCCCGGATAGCAACGAGACGAGAAGTGCAACGCGCAGTCAGTCTGTGGAGTACCTGGTGGAATTGAACTCAAACACAAGATCTAATGTTGTTAAAAACACAGTGCACTTCCCATCTGTGCCATCCCACTTATCTAGTAAAGCTATGAAAATGTCAGATTGGGGGGGGGGATGCGGCGCCTGGGGGCATGCCGCTGCGCTGCCTTTGTAAAAACAAAGAATAAGAAAAAACACACACACACACAATGCATATTTCTCTGGGTTGATTTTTTTTAATTGACAAGCATTAAAGCATTATTAGCACYTGACAAACAAAGTTAATCAACAATTTATTTTGACATATATAATATCTATATAATATATTTTCTGTTAAGCCACAACTCCACTGAAATAAGAAAACAGGCACGGCAGAGTAACTGCTATAAGATGGTACCTTCTTTATTCATAAAACTGTCCAATGATGAAAGTTATTCAGCATTCTAACTATAATATCATTAGTCTAAAAATCTATGCAGTATGCACTCCTCTCTGTCTAGCCATGTCTAACCCATTCAAATTATTAATATAACTCGTTATTATATTCTCGTTAAACAGAAAATTATTTAATTTTAAATACATTTGCGTAAAACATTTTAATATCTTTTTAATGCCTACAAGATTTCATTAAATTGTAAGGCATCTGATCACGCCCAATGAATTGTACATTTATTTAATCATTATTTATTTATACTTTCATTCTGGTAATTTTTTTTAACTATTTAGATTCAACAGCATCAATTTCAATTGTGTTTAAAATAGAGGTAAGACTTGGATGTCATGAACGGGTTGTGTGAGGCATAAATGCAGGGATTCCAGATGTGGAAGGAAAACGATTTATTTTATTATAAACATAAACACAAAACAGGGAAATTAAATAAACAAAGAGACTTTATAAGTAAACTGAACCAAACCACGAATAACGACACGAGACATTTACTTTAAACTTATTGTAACAAATGCAAGACAAGAAACTGAATGAAACCAAACTATTTATAATACAACTAATCACCAAMTCGGATCAGGTGCGCGCCCACGTGACCYGACCGAGTTGCAMACCGGGAAATGAAGTATAAAACTGAAACTAAAAAAGAACTACACACAAAATCACAGGGCGCTTTGGCGCCCTCTAGGGGTTATCCCTGACATAACCCCCCCTCAAAGGGCGCAAATCCGGGCGCCACAGGAGGTCCAGGGTATCCCCCCCAGGGCGCATGACGGCGGCGGCGGCGGAGGAAGAGAAAGCTCGCTGCCCTCGGCGGCGCATGACAGCGGCGGCGGAGGAAGAGGAAGCTCGACGTCCTCGGCGGCGCATGACGGTGGCGGCGG